>CM062270.1:32003696-32144450 GCA_031216635.1 Dissostichus eleginoides | reverse complement strand
GTCTCTACTTTAAAGAGTCCTCTCGTGCTGGTGTTCAGGTGTATATCAGTATGTAGTGTCTCTACTTTAAAGAGTCCTCTCCTGCTGATGTTCAGGTGGTATATCAGTATGTAGTGTCTCTACTTTAAAGAGTCCTCTCCTGCTGATGTTCAGGTGTATATCAGTATGTAGTGTCTCTACTTTAAAGAGTCCTCTCCTGCTGATGTTCAGGTGTATATCAGTATGTAGTGTCTCTACTTTAAAGAGTCCTCTCCTGCTGATGTTCAGGTGTACATCAGTATGTAGTGTCTCTACTTTAAAGAGTCCTCTCCTGCTGATGTTCAGGTGTATATCAGTATGTAGTGTCTCTACTTTAAAGAGTCCTCTCCTGCTGATGTTCAGGTGTATATCAGTATGTAGTGTCTCTACTTTAAAGAGTCCTCTCCTGCTGATGTTCAGGTGTATATCAGTATGTAGTGTCTCTACTTTAAAGAGTCCTCTCCTGCTGATGTTCAGGTGTATATCAGTATGTAGTATCTCTACTTTAAAGAGTCCTCTCCTGCTGATGTTCAGGTGTATATCAGTATGTAGTGTCTCTACTTTAAAGAGTCCTCTCCTGCTGATGTTCAGGTGTATATCAGTATGTAGTGTCTACTTTAAAGAGTCCTCTCCTGCTGATGTTCAGGTGTATATCAGTATGTAGTGTCTACTTTAAAGAGTCCTCTCCTGCTGATGTTCAGGTGTATATCAGTATGTGGTGTCTTTACTCGCCACTCTATGATAAACACAACAACTCAGAGGTCGTTACAAGAGGGATAATATTATAAGATTTAACATATATATTAAGAAAAAGTCAAGAAATAAAAGTGGATATTCTCGGATTTTTTTAAAACTCAAGAAAAAAGTCCCAAATATACAAAGAAAGTGTTGGATATTCTGTCAGAATACAAACTAATAATATGCGAGAAAAAAAAGTTGGATTTAAATCGCACAATTATGAGAAATAAAGTTGATTATTCTCTAAGATTATTTTGCTAAATAAGAAAGTACACATATTTACGAGATAAACTGTTGTCGAATAATCTCTAAGAATAGAGTATTAAATATACAAGAAAAAAAGCACTTAATATTCAAGATAAGTCACAACTGTATTTACAAATACGTGAGAAAAGCAGGTTGGATGGTTTCTTTTTTAAGTCACAAATTTGCGAGAAAAAAAGGTGATTATTCTCTAAGGAAAAATACATATTTACAAAAAAGAAATGTTAGATATTCTCTGAGAATAAAGTGTCAAATAAACGAGAATAAAATAAATAAATACAGGAAATAAAATGAAATATCTGAGATAACAAAATTGTAAATGTACCACTTGGCAAACGTGGATTGAACCTCACCTCACAACAGACACTCCTACAAACTAATGACTTCATAATCTCAGAATACTTTGATTATTTTCTTGTTAATTTACCATTTTAGTTACTCTCATCCAGGTTTAAATAATCCTAAACTCTATGTAAATGCATCCCTTTGTCTTGAGAGATTCAGAGTGAATTCTGTTAATAACTCTGTTAATCATGTCCCCTTACGTTGCTCTCACGCCAGCTGTAGACATCAGAACAGAGAGATGGTAGGTGAGGCTCAGAGTGAATTCTCAAACACATATTTACTAGATAAACTGTTGTTGAATAATCTCTAAGAATAAAGTATTAAATATACAAGAGAAAAAGCACTTAATTTACAAGAAAAAAGTCACAACTTAGAAATACGTGAGAGAAACATGTTGGATGGTTTCTTAAGATTTAAGTAGAAATACAGTTGATTATTCTCTAAGGAAAAACACATATTTACAAAAAATCAATTTTAGATATTCTCTGAGAATAAAGTGTCAAATATACGAGAAAAAATAAATACAGGAAATAAAATGAAATATCTGAGATAACAAAATTGTAAATGTACCACTTGGCAGAAGGTGAATGAACCTCACCACAGACACTCGTGCAAATTCATGAATTTCAGAGAATACTTTGATTATTTTAATCTTAAATTCACCATTTTAGTTACTCTTATCCAGGTTTAAATAATCCTAAACTCTATTTAAATTCATCCCTTTGTCTTGAGATTGAGGCCCCGTCCACACGGAGACGAAAACGAACCGAATTCGATTTCAAAAAAGTCTTCCGTCCACACGGAATCTGTAGTACATATGCCGGGCCTGTAAGTGACGCTGTACTTCCGCCACAAAATACACCAAAAGCAGCGAATAAGACCCCCCGAGCATGGTTGCCATGGTTGCCTGGTTGCCCTTCTGGTTATTCTCCGCGGTGGATTTAGCAACATGTAGTTCATGTAGTTCTCCATGTCCACTTGTTGCTGATGGTTGTGGTAGAGGAGCTGTAGATTTTGCACTAACATCTGTAGCATGGTCAGTAGCGTCTGGAGCACGAACGCAACCCTGTGATCCGCCGTTGTTGTTGTTGGCGAAACGCATCAGCAATGACACGGGTGACGCGGGGGTGAGCAGAGGTGGGGAGAGGCAGGGCTATGGCGTCATCGTTTCAGGGAATGATCGTATAGGACGTACACACGGAGCCGCAACGCGTTTCGTCTCCAGACCTACCCACTTCGGGAGCCGTTATCAAAGTGTATCGGATTCGGGCTCCGAATTCACGGCTCCGTTTCGGCCTCATGTGGACGAACCGCCTATACGATAGAGAACGTAAGCAGATTCAACTGATATCGTCTCCGTGTGGACGGGGCCTCAGAGTGTCTTCTCTTAATAACTCTGTTAATCATGTCACCTTATATTGCTCTAACACTAGCTGTAGACGTCAGAACAGAGAGATGGTAGAAGATTCAAGGCTTTTTTTTATTGTCACTAATGATCAGTTTTATTGTGTTCCACTGTTGGAGGAGCCTGTGACCTCAGATCTTCATTGTCATAACTACACTGTAGACAATAAAAGCCTTGAATCTTGAGAAGAGTTCAGAGTGAATTCTGCTAATAACTCTATTAATCATGCCACCTTACGTTGCTCTAACACTAGCTGTAGACATCAGAACAGAGCGATGGTAGGAGAGTTCAGAGTGTCTTCTGTTAATAACTCTGTTAAACATGCCACCTTACGTTGCTCTAACGCTAGCTGTAGACATCAGAACAGAGCGATGGTAGGAGAGCTTCAGAGTGAATTCTCCCGCTGCCCTTTGTGTCCCCTGATGGTAAAATGGCAGCTCAGTCTCCGGCTAATGTTTAACAAGGAGTTATTTGTGCAGCGACAGATCAGGAGGGAACAATGACGCTCGGCGGTCAGACCCACTCCCTGGGAAACAATGGTTTTGTTTCAAATCCCTCCTTCTCTCCCTCAGAGTGAGCGAAGGAGTCATGAGACCCGACTCAAAACTTCACAGAGAGTCGGGGGCTTTTTGTTCTCAGATAGAAAAAATGCAAAGGTAGCTGTTTATGCATCACGATGGCAAGAGTACACACATCCTGTACTCAAGTAAAAGTACAGATACTCGTGTTTAAAAATACTCTGGTAAAAGTAGAAGTACTGACTAAACTTCTTTACTCAAGTAAAAGTAAAGAGGGCTTTGAAATGTACTTCAGTAAAAAGTACCCATAACTAGCAGCTGTTTTAAAGAGTACCTGACCTCCCTTTATATTAATAGAACAATAATGTCATTGTTAGCTAATGAATGTTTCCATGCTGAACAACGGCAACATGACAACGTTTTCATTGGTCCCTCTTCTTTAGAGAAGACCAGGAAATGATGGATACACGGATCGTGTTCAAATCAATAGGCACGCAATGACTCTAAATAATAATGATCACGCCACCAAACACACATTCAAACTAAAGGAACCAGCCTGTTTGGAAAATGTAAGAAGTAGAAAGTACAGGTGTTTGTGTTCAAAATGTAAGAAGTAGAAAGTACAGGTATTTGGGTTCAAAATGTAAGAAGTCAAAGTAAAAAGTCGTCAGAAAAATAAGTAGTGGAGTAAAATACTGATACCAGAAACATGTACAGTAATGAAGTATTTGTACTCCACTACTTCCCACCTCTGGCTGGAAGACAAAGAGGAAACCTATCATGTCAGATGAGAGGAAGCACTGTGGGTGTTTTCTGCAGCAGTGCATGGTGGGTAAATAAAAGAGCCACCCACCTCCAGAGGACCGTCTTCAGGGAGGTCCGTGCAGTGGACGACGTTCTTCACTTTGTCTTTTCCGTGAAGAGCACGCAACGTGTTCGGCCGGAGGTGACGGGAAATCTCCTGTTGGAGGAAAACATCTCGACTGTGATTCCTTCCTCAAACATTTGTATTTTTCTACCCTTAAAGTCACCGGGTTAATCACCATGAGATCACACAGCTCTTTTATAATGGAGAACAGCACAAACACAGTTTAACAAAGCCTAAAACACGAAGTATACTTACTTAAATACACTTTTGAGGTACTTCACTTGAGTACTTCCATTTTCTACAACTTAATACTTCTACCCTACAACATATCAGAGGCAAATATTCTACCTTTCACTTCAAAGAAATTATAGATTATTATTATTATTATTACAGATAAACCTTAAGGCTCCTTTTCCCATTTTTGTTCTTACTTTTGGAAAAACAAATCACAGAAAGTCCTCTGACCGAAGATTTCAAATGTCATATTTCAGGTTTGAAAGAGGAGATAAGTAGGTAGGAGCTGATCAATAAAAACCGACCAATGACTGAGGCCTCTTGCACGTAAAGCAGATCAATTCACTTTTGAAACTGAAAGCTGTTGGCTCAGATCCAAACTTCAGATCCAGACGTCACATGACTCAAATCTGGCTGAAATGTAGAGCTAAAAACCGCCAAGATAAAAATGTGTGGCTTAGAACTGGATAGAAAGTCAATATATGACAAGGCTACGCTGATAGTCAAAGGAAATACAAAACCATTACAGGAAACCAGATTAAACACACTCGATCTTAACTACACAACTCAACCAAACACATAACATTACGTCAATGAAATACATGTTATCAAGTACTGTACTTAAGTACGGGTTTGACACTTCAATTCTGTACTTCTACTATTATTTCAGTGGCAAATCAAGCTAGTATCTTGCTACAGATTCTCACTACAAAATATACATGAATTATTAAAGTATGATGTAGTATATCAGTATTAAGTATATAAAGTAGTTAAAAGTAGCTCCCACTTTGCCAGCTGCAAGATTTAAAAGATACTTTAATCTAAAAAGCGCGATTCTGCATGAGAAGTTTTTTATTTTGGTACTTTACGTATATTTTGAAGCTAATACTTTTCACCTTTTACTAAAGTACATTTTATTTCACAAGTTTCCAGGTAACAGGGGATTTCGAAACTTTAGGTTGACTACTTTCACTAATTGAATGCTGATTTTTTGACCTTTTAATGCAGAAATGTAGAGAACATCGAGTCAAATACCTTTAGTGGTAGTAGTGGCTATCAATTTAAAACCCTAGGTATTTAAAAATAAAAGATACCAACTCAATGTGATGGATTTATCTGGTTACAACTTTCTAGGCTAATACTAGTCTAACAGTTCTTTAAAAACACAGACAAACCATCTTATTGGCATTTTGACAGAGTGCATACACATGGAGGTAACATCATGAAGTTAAATGTCCTAAGTGTGAGGTGTGAATGTGAACACCCTGTCCTGTTGCATGTCAGACACTGTGATTACTCAGCAGTAAGTAACTCACATGTGACACGAGCACAGGAAGTGACAAAACTCTCACACTCAGCAACACTCACTGACTCCACTTCCTGTTTACATTTCCAGGCGTCAGGAACTGTTAACGGCAGCAAAACCTGAGTCTGGAGCTTTCAAACTGCACCAAGTATCCAAATCACTCCTTCCGATTAACACGATTTCACCCTCTGTCTGAAACCAGAGCCCAGTCTGCTCTGATTGGTCTACAGCTTAGAGATGTCCCGCCCCTTAGCTTATCACGTACAATGTGTTGGAGCGCTAGCTAATAGAAGCGTGAGTGTTACATAGTAATGTCACTATGATCCGGAAGTAAACAAATTAGTCCAATGGAGGCGTTTGCAGACCATTTACATGCACTCAAACCTATAGAACACACTACAAAAAAACAACCAAAAAGCAGAATAGTTCCTCTTTAAGTGACATATTGAATTCAGGACTTGCACGTATAACAGAGTATTTCTAAATTGTACTACTATACTTTTACTTATATTTGGTACTTCTTCCAACACTGCTTTTTAGGCATTTTAATGCGAAAATGTATATAATGTCAATTTCTGGATTTCTTTTTGATATTCTTACTCTCACTGTTCAAATAAACCTACCATTACAATTATAGACTGTTCATTTATTTGTAAGTGGGTAAACTTAAAGGGGACCTACCATGCAAAATGCACTTTTTGATGTCTGTTATACATAAAGATGTGTCCCCGGTGTGTCAGGGAACTCACGCAGCGTCAGAAAATAAAACCCTCTCTCTTTTCCTCCGTACCCAAATCTCTAAAAACGGGGAACAACGGAGCTGATCCAGATTTGCGTCCTGATATGACGTAATATCTGAAATGTGACCCACGGCCCTATCAGAAACGTTGCTATCAGAAACAATGCCCGCTGTTTTGGACGTAATATGGTTGTGTTTACATTAGCATCGCTAACACTCAGAGCTAACCTGTACTGGAGAGCATGTGTGTGAAGAAGCAGGAAATAAAAAGGAACTCACCTTGTGGTATAACGGGCAAGAGAGAAAGCCTTTGAGCTCCATACTGTTTCAGAAATAATCCTTGATAATCCATGATATGGCGTTTCATCACGGCAGTATTTAGTTTAGACAGTAGCTGCCGGGTCCCGCATGAGCTCAGCCCCCTACTTTTTATTTTTTAAATAGCTTTATACCCCAAATCAGCACTTTAGAAACAGGAAGTGAAATGGAGGGATATGAGGCATGGCTAGAATGGGTGATGTTTGGTATTTGGAGCAAAACACTTCATAGACATGTTTTTTATATATTTTTATATATCTGAGACCTATGCTATTGCCTACAAATAAAAACCGTTAACAAAATCTGCAGGGGATCAAATACTTATTTCCTCCACTCTACAGTATATACTGATTAACAGTTTAATTTGAGGATTGTTTTCAGACCATAGTATTTAGACTCTTACTGGAGTAAAGGATCAGATTTTCTTTTCATGCAGCTGCAAATCCAGTGTCCTTAAATGTGAATATTCTCTCATACTGTACACTGGTTTCTCTTTTCAGTGTTTCCCAGGTTTATCTGGAGAGTTTCTTTCCTTCAGTGAGGTCAGAGTGTCTCTCTGCCCTTTGCTTCTCCTGAAACACCAGCCTCCCACCGGGCCACACGTGAATAATTAATTCACCAAGACCTCTTTAACTCTAAAGGAATGCAAACAGCCACAAATAGAAAGCATGTGCGTATGTGATACACGAGGAAAAGCAAAGCATGTGAAATCTGGAGCTTTAAACGTTCACACAAAGCCAGTTTTGGTTGAAATACTTCCGATGACATCTTCTTTATGTGTGCAGAGTTTATTAGAGTGCACTCAAAGGGCAGGAACAAAACACAAGGCCGTAAATCAGGCCAAACAAAAACCTTGTGGAGAAACAAAAACAAGTCTCCCGGTTCTAATGATTGGTCTTTACTGCAAATCATTAAAGTGACTTGGTTCAAGGATCCTGGGAACTGAGGATCACCTTGGAACTAAATCCATTCTGATTTGTGCTATTTTTCAACGAGGGGCACCTTCTCAACTTCTTCGAGGGGCACCTTCTCAACTGAAGGATCTGTTTTTAACAAAATAAAAAACATCCCTTAAGAAATTGGACATCAGTGCCAGGAAATAAAATGAAATATTCTGTGTAGGAATCAAACATTGAAATTCGATATGCCTCATTTTAAAATATGCTTTGATCTGGTTTTATAAAAAATGTAAAAATGCTGGTACAGTGCCACACATTTCCAAAATACGGGAATTATTTTTGTCCCAACGAGGCCATTGTTTTGTTAAATCAGCTAGTTCACTCCATGTGGCTGTCTTGTTTAACTATATTGCAACTGGTTCATACTTGATAACATGATTAATTATTAAATAAAGTAGATTTAACTAACTCAAATCAGTAGGCAGTATGTATAACTTTAGTATAGGGCTGAAAAATGTACAGCCAAGTCTCAACATGGACTAGTTTTCAAAATAAGTTGCATGAGACGAAAATACAAACAATTTATGTGTCAAAATATCTTCTGAACTAAATATTGTGGTTCTGCAGGCTTTTTCTGGCGGCACCTTGAATTGAGACATATTAAAGATCGTATTTTTGTACAGATACATGAAAAAAAAAAAAAAAATTGAGTAGAAACACAGGCCTTGTCCTTGAGTCAGGAAGCACAGCAGCAGCCTGTTGTCTTTGTGCTACATGAGACTAAAGCCACTGATGTAAAGGAGATTTACTTTGAGATAAAAGAATTCTTCGCAAAGCGCTGCTCTCTGTAATTGCATCAGTTTCCCATGAGTGACCTGCTGTCACACTTTAATTTGATTTTAATGAGTCCCATAGTGTGCTCCACTGATGGCTGTAATGGCTGCTGCATACAGTTCAGTTCACACAGTGACCCGCTGGTCACATGACCCGCTGGTCACATGACCGTCCAGAAATACTAAAGTCTCACGTCCGATCCTTCATGCACCGCTGGCTGCCCTCCCCCCCCACCCCTGAGAACGAGTCTGTCACCATGTAAACGACTGCTAGTGTGTTTCTGAAAAAAGGCTCACTCCAGTCACTGTGTTATCAAAGGAACTTACAAACAGACACAGAGACACACAAACACACACACATAATCAGACAAACACACACACACACACACACACACACACACACACACAGACACACATAAACAGACACACACAGAAACAGACGAACACAGAAACAGACGAACACACACACACATAAACAGACACACACAGAGACAAACACAGAAACAGACGAACACAGAAACAGACGAACACAGAAACAGACGAACACACACACACACTTTTATTTAGTCACATTCGCCCCAGATCTTATGAAAGATAAATAATTACGTGAAAAAAATCAAATCAAATTTGACATAAACTGATATTTGTTCATATTTTTATTTTATTTATCTTTGTATATATTATCCTATATTTCTTCTTATATAGATTTTATTTTAAAGTATTTTTTAATACATTCAATTGAAATGTATGTTTCCATTTATTAATGTATCATTTTTCCTTTTATTTGTATTTTATCTCATCGTTAATGTACAACTTTTTTGCTGAAGTTGCATTTCTTGTGTTTTTATTACATCATATCATCATTTTAATATTTTACTACTACAACTACTACTACTGTCTGTTTGTACATTGACCCTTTTTTGTATTCCACCTAAGGATTGACCCGATAAGCCTTGTGCCAAAGCCTTATCTTTAACTTGTACTTTAGTTACTTTAATGATTTCACATTTCTATTCTACTCAGACGGCTCTTTCAAGTGTACTACAGTGCACTAAATTTAGCATCGTGGCCACCAGGAACAGCCGATATCTTTTTCCAGAAAAACATTACGCAGATGGGTCAAACATCAATAGCAGGAGCGTATTTTTATCCTCGGTGATGCACACACACTTAGCCTCGTGTCACAGGAAGTTCAGGCCCCATTTGATCATCTCCTTAACTCATCTGAGACACAGCGAGGCACCACAGCAGGTTGTGACCATCATACACTGCTAATGGGTCTAGTGTGGGGGAGGGGAGACATTATGTAAGATGTTACCTTAAAATAACAACTTCTAAATCATTTCGATGCTACACCAACCTGCTTTAGGGAGAATATTTCCTCTGTCAGCCTTCTGATGCACTTAAGAGAGCGGGTCATATACAGCCTCTCGGGAAAAGTGCCTCTAGCTCTGTGGCGCTAAGTTGATTTAGGTGAAACTGGATCATATTTTATGGAGAAAATGTTTTCTAGGTTCCCTGTGATGTCATCCGGATGCTCTGCCCTGAGATTAAAGAAGTTCCTGATGGACACAAGGCTATTTCTGTTGCTAAAGTAAAGCTAAACGCTGCTAATACTAGCTGTTGTAAGCTAGTTAGCCGTCAGCTAGTTAGCGGGTAGCTCAGTTAGCGGTTCATTCAGTTAGCGATTAGCTCAGTTAGCCATGCTACAAGGACTGGGTGTTCTCTACCACGCATGCACGGCACGTACGCACGCACGCACGCTTGGACTAAAAAGTATGTGTTGTGTATTGTGCTGTTGTTGCAAAACTGTCAACTTGCTATTTTTGGATCTCAAGCAATGTAAAAACATTAAATGCACATTACAGCCGTCGTTATTTACGACAGCAGTGTGGAATTACAATGCACTCTGAAACTGTGTTCATCTAAAAATGCCAATAAGTGCATTAAGTTGCTTTAAGTTGCTGACTAAAAGCAAAAGTTAAAGACTGTGGGAGAGAGTGGAGAGTGTAGTGTGGGTGAGATTGGCTAACAGAGGACCGTTGTGCATGTCCTCTCTGATATCAGGACACATCACATGACGGAGCACAATCTCATGACTGAGGCCGGGTGTGGAGGTGTGAACACATGAGGATCCTGTATAGCATGAAGCATAGTATGAAGCCTAATTAACGGCGTCGTATATTGAGCAGTTTTAATGTGCAGGAATATCGCATTCTCACAACTCTCATGTGAGGAAAGTTCGTTTGAGTTCACCCAATGGAGCCGTGCAGCGACATTCATGTGATGTTTATAGATTAAATCAACTGGAAATAATCAATAGCAATGGACTCTTGACTATAAATAGACTTTCCGACCTCTTCATACAGTCGGCTCCAACCTGTCAGTCTGATAGTGACGCCGGGAAAGTCTTCTCACACTGCATTGAGAGAGAAAACGTGGTGTACTTTGGTCCTGCGCAGAACAATGTTACACGCCCCCTCCGTGACCTCGGTCAAACACATTTTTCCTCAATGCCGCTGCTGTGAATTTCCATTTATCTCCTGTATCAAATGACTGAAATCCACTGAAGAGTAAGGGGTGGTAATGTTTAGGTTATTGGTCAGATAATACCGAGGTCATTCTGAGGTCACGCAGTTACGAAACAGCTGCAACGCCCTGTCGGTGACTCGGGTCTGAAGCAAGGTTTTTAAAGAGAAAGAAGGGTAAAAAAACAACGACAGAGAATACTCTACTAGATCACATATTGTTGAGTGTTGAGTTCATACTGCATACATTTT
The DNA here is from genome assembly GCA_031216635.1 of Dissostichus eleginoides. Lineage (NCBI taxonomy): Eukaryota > Metazoa > Chordata > Actinopteri > Perciformes > Nototheniidae > Dissostichus > Dissostichus eleginoides. Next base: position 32,133,185 of record CM062270.1, on the reverse strand, counting down.
ATGACCATCTAGCAATTAATTAATTAATTAATGATTTATATCAAATATTAATTATATTATATCAATATCGGACTTTAACTGCACGATTATCCTATGTGAATTAATAACACTCATGTACAGGACGGAAAGACATAGAAATTAAATAATAATATGTTTTTATATGATATCAACATTACATTTTGTACATGTTTTCCAGTTAGCGTCAATACCGATAAACTGAGACACCAGACATATATAATATTTATTTTAAAAGTACTATTTCTTGTGAAAATGTCTCTAAAATGTGGAGATTTTCTCTGTTTAATATCATATAAAATAAATATATCTTTGCGTTTTGGACTGACTACACAAGACATTAAATATATCAACTATTTTCAGACATTTAATATTGAAACGTTAAAAATGAAAAACGATCGGCGATTTAATTGTTAATACAAAATAATCTTTAATGGCGGCCTATCTTACATTCCCCGTGCAATTCCCCATAATTGATTGACCATTTTTATCCGTGGATATAATTAAATTTCTTTTTACAAAGAAGAGAAACAGCCTGCACACAGGTCACTATTTGTTACCAGTATTAAAGCCAACCACAGGCAGATCAGAGGAGCTTATAAAAGGACGGCTGTAAAAGCTTAATTAATTTGGCATCAATGAGCTATAGTGTATTTATTTTTATTTTGTATTCAACCTTTAGTCACCAGATAAAAAAGCATTGAGATAAAATCTCATTTACAATGCTGACCTGGCCAAGAAGGCAGCAACGTTACACATAACACAGACATATAAAACACAGAGAACATAACTAAGAAAACAAAAGACGAAAAAGCAGTCACTACATTGTGCACATTAGGACAGTAAGAAAGGTACTACTTATTACTGCAAGAGCAGCTGGTGGTAAGGACCTCAGACAACTTCAATTTAAAACATGCTATTGAGACAAGTGCCCTCAGTTTGAGGCTTGATTGAAGGTCATTCCAAGACCAAGGACCATAATAAAAAAGACTCCTTTTTCCAGCCTCAGTCCGCACAGCAGGAACCTGGACCCGTATCAGGCACTGGATCTGAGGTTGTAAGAGTCACAAACTGGGGCAAATCTGGCACATATGTACAGTGGAAGCTTACCTAAAATGGCTTTATACATTAATAACAACCAATGCTGCATCCTATGCATAGTAAGTGAGGACCATCCAGTTAGGCTATACAGTTTGCAATGATGAGTCCTATAGGGTGCATTTGATATATAACGCATGGTAGAGTGGGTCAAGTTTGGCAAAACAGTGGGACAGGCAAATCTATAGATTGTATCACGTAGTCCAGCTGGGACAGGAATAAGCCAGAGACCAACCTTTTACGGGATGAAGTTGGAAAAACAACATTTAAGTCTGAAAAGGAAGCCGAGAGTGAATTTCAATTTCTTTGTTAGAATTTCAATGTGGTGTTTAAAGTTCAGATTACTGTCCAACCAAAAGCCCAGATATTTGTAGGTATCGACAAACTCAAAAAAGACGCCATCAAGGGTGTCAATGGAGAGGCAAGAGGACGCTGACTTGGGAGCAAAAAGCATTGCTTTGGTTTTCTTACTGTACAATAGCAGTTTGGAATCAAGAAGTGCATGCTGCAGCGTGATAAAATCAGATTTTAAATTGGAAACGGCCATATCCAGAGAAGGAGCACATGAATATACAATAGTATCATCAGCATACATATGATAGGTAGAAAATTGCATCTGATTACAAATATTGTTTACATATAATAAAAAGAGCAAGGGCCCCAAAATAGAGCCCTGTGGAACTCCCTTCTCCAAGGTGACAGGGTCAGAGACAGTACTACCCAACCTGACGCATTGAGTAAGGTCGGTTAGATAACTCTGAAACCTGCAAATGGCATTATGACCGAAACGAGACACCAACATAACATTAGACGTAATGTGGTGATCTACAGTGTCAAATGCTTTGGCTAGGTCAATAAACAATGCAACACAAACAGATTTTTATCCAAAGCAGCTCTTAATATCATCTAAGACTTTCAGACTGGCAGTCACAGTACTGTGCTTTGATCTGAATCCAGATTGCATAGGGTTAAGGATGTTGTGTGAATTTAAAAAAAGTTTTAGCTGAGTAGAAACTAGGGACTCAAGAATCAAGATAACACAGAAAGATTTGAGATAGGACGATAGTTATTCAACTCAGTGGGATCACCAGCTTTCAAGAGGGGCGATACCAGAGCTTGCTTCCACACAGCTGGCAGTGTGTGAGTGGACAGGGAGAGATTAAAAATATCAGTTACTGGTTGTGCTATAATCTGAGCTGCAATAAGAATGGGTCAAGGCCGTCAGGCCCGGCAGACTTTTTAGGATCCATTGAGTGCAAACCCTGTAAGACTTCAGAGACCGAGAAATAAGCGAAATCAAAAACAGGGGAGTTCATCTCTTTACTAGGGCTGTGAGTACGACCATGCAGAGAGTCATGAATTTGCTCATCAAAAATGTGACCAGCCTTTTTGAAGTGAGCATTGAAAGCATTAGACATACCATCTGAATCTGAAATAAAATAATCACTGACCTTCAGTTTTTGTGGGAAACTAGAAACCTTCTTGTTCTGAAGTGATTAATTGTTTTCCAGAATTTAGAATGGTCATTAAAACCATTCATGACAAAGTGTATAGTGTCACATGACCTAGAAATCATTAGCCAATTACCAACCCTCTTCCTGCTCTGTAGCTGCAACATCGGAAACATTTTGACTGATGCTTGAGGACAGAAAGTGAAACAAAAAATCAGAGACAGAGGAAATGACAAAGCCAAAACAGTAGAACATATTTTTAACAACAGTAACAGGTGAGTCATGGAGGACCAACTGCTGAGCAAGAAAGGACGAGTGCAGGTGTGCAGTCGCTCACTTCTGTGTTGGCTGAGTGTCTTATCATTTCACAGCACACACACACACACACAACACACACACACACACAGCGAGGCACCACAGGAGGTTGTGACCATCATACACTGCTAATGGGTCTAGTGTGGGGGAGGGGAGACATTACGTAAGATGTCACCTTAAAATAACAACTTCTAAATCATTTCGATGCTACACCGACCTGCTTTAGGGAGAATATTTCCTCTGTCAGCCTTCTGATGCACTTAGAGAGCGGGTCATATACAGCCTCTCGGGAAAAGTGCCTCTAGCTCTGGCGCTAAGTTGATTTTGTGAAACTGGATCATATTTTATGGAGACATTTTTTTCTAGGTTCCCTGTGATGTCATCCGGATGCTCTGCCCTGAGATTAAAGAAGTTCCTGATGGACACAAGGCTATTTCTGTTGCTAAAGTAAAGCTAAACGCTGCTAATATAGCTGTTGTAAGCTAGTTAGCCGTCAGCTAGTTAGCCGTCAGCTAGTTAGCGGGTAGCTCAGTTAGCGGTTCATTCAGTGAGCGATTAGCTCAATTAGCCATGCTACAAGGACTGGGTGTTCTCTACACACACACACGCACGACGCAAACACACACACACACACTTTCATCTAGTCACATTCGCCCCAGATCTTCAAAATGTCACTGAGCAATGTCCTGAAACTCTCTAATTCATCATGATTGTATTTTTGTCTGAACACTAAAATGTCTTGCTTTTCATGTGTTCAGTTTTCCATATTGCATTTCAATTAAATTAAAAAAAAAATGACACCTGTGTAATGTATATTGTATTCTATGTTTTGATTTTAATTGTAGTTTTAATGGTTTATTATAGTGTATTCTTGCTTTTTCTTTATAGTTCATATTGTTTATTCTATAGATACTCTATAGATAGGTCTTCCTGCTGTTCATATGTATATATTTACACAATACGTTTTACTCTTGTACAAGGGGTTTATAACCTGCCACTGCTCAATGAAACAATCATTTAGTATTTTTGAAAAATCATAAAAGATCGATCTATCTTCCCTAAAAGAAATGAGATCTTGAAACCAAACATTCTGCTCAATATGAAACAGGTCAAAACATAACATATGGTCTGTTAATGTGCTAAAACATGGTTTGATTGTTTGTTTCTATAATGTGATTCCTTGATATTAAATATCAATCTGTAATTTTCTGAAATACTCCCAGTAAAATGTGTTCTTTAAAAGGTCATTTCTACTGATCATCATTCCATTGTTGAGGTCTACTAGAATAGATTTACATTGTGCAATGTTCCAAACTCACATTGGTTTCTCATACAGCATCTCTGTATAGTATGTGTATTCAATCTCTGTCCTACACGGCTTGTTGGAGCTCCTGCACCCCCCTCCCTGTGAGCCCACTGTGCTGATTGGTCAGCTCGCCCACTCTGTTCTGATGAGTCCACCACCGTTACAGCGGAACATCAGTGATTATGTGTTACAATGGCGTTTGTTAGCAACCAGAAAATGACACCAGTAAGGACAAACAGATGGCACCCCCCCCCCCCCCGCGCATCACAGTTTCGCCGCTGAGAGAGTGTGTGAGGAGCTCCACAGATCCAATGGGTCCATTTGGGTATGGGCACGTCACTGTACCCAGGAAGAGAACAATGGAAAAAGAGAAATGTCCAACGAGGCGTTCTGGGGCAGCATAGACAGGTATTTTCTGTGTTAAGAGTTTTACTCGCTACAGGGTGTACTTTGAGGGTTTGTGACTCTGGAGACCCTTTACATGCAGAAAAACCTTCATAACACACAAGGGGACGGGTAATAACCAGAAAAGCATTACATGGGACCTTTAAGTGTTCTGAAGTGTCAAATGATGACATGGTTTAGCTACGTTTGAGTCCAAAAATTGGCTTTAATTCAATATATTCAGAAAAGTTTCTTCTGGATCAATAAAAGCGTTATTTTATAAACAGACCAGACTGAGTTTACATCTCATGACGAATATGAACATACAGCCTCAAATATTGGGAGCCGCAGTGTTTATTAATATACACTCAAGAGTGTAAATGTACTATGACTTCACAACTTTACTGTTGATGTAATCTGCTCTGAGCTCCTCCACACAGATACTCCCAGACTTACAATAACTCTCCTGACATTTTACTGAAACTGCTGCAACACCCTACAACTACAAGATTGGACCAAGCTTGAAACACATTTATAGGAATACATACATTTAATACGGAAAAGAAAACCCTTGCACCACATTTTAAAGCCCCACCCAGGCGTGAGTTGAGGAAGTGGATCACCTGATTGATCGGAAATACTGTTCTACTCCCTACTAGTCTTTTGAAAGAGAAACAGCTGATGGTTTCTCATTATTACTCACTCAGTGACAGACTTTAGCGTTTAAAGGGCCAGTAAGCTGCGGTCCAGTCAAATATGTGGTTCCTTGGTGACCTGCAGCGGCTTGAATCCCAGACTCACAGAGTAACTAGAATTACCGCCTCGTGGTTCAATGCCTCCAACAACCAGTAGAAGTAATAGTATTCTTTCAGTCTCTTCAAAATATCACCATACTTTAGCTTTTCCTTATTATTAGTGAAACATTTCCATATTTAGAGTATGAATTTCGGTTATGGTCAAAACTTGTGAGGTCCCAGTGACCTTTGACCACCAATATCTCAATTCTCAAATCACCCACATTCATAGCACTGCACACAGTGACATTTTGACTCTGCCTTTATTAACCCACACTATTATTTGAAGCAGTTGGCAGCTTTTATACCGCGCCTGGCGAGCAGTATGGGCCTAGTGCATGGCTCAAGGGCACATAGGCAGTGTTCAGGAGGTGAACTGGCACCCTTCAAAGTACTAGTGCCCACTCCAAACTTGGACTGTTCAGGCACTTGAACCGACAACCTTCCCATTCATAACGACTGAGGTACTTCCACCACTGAATTCTTGAGTTACGGCATCATAGAGTGGTGCAGTGACGAGTCCTAAAACCCGGACGTGAGTTAGCATTTAACCACTTCCTGTTCCCTCGTCTCAGAGTCAACGGGATTTTGAACTAGTTTTTGGAAAATAGCTGGAAATAAGGTCTGTGGTTGACACAAATTTAAGAGACGGATCGTGTTTTGTTCTACGACATTAAATACATCAGCAGTGACCCCACTGGGGATTTCTGAAGAGTTTACGTGTCTGAAAAACGATGGTTGTTACCAAGTGGCTGAATAGGACTACAGAAGTTGTCGAGGACGTTGTACGTCATTACGCCGAACACGTAAACACTCCGCTAAGTTTGTTTGCCCTGTTCTGCTTGAAAGCAAGTACCTGCCTCCTGCAAACTGTTCAAACAAACGCTTCAACTTGTTCCATTTTGAATCTGTATTTTTGAATATGGATCTTCAGTTGGAGTGACGTTGAAGTCGTGCTGCTGTACTCGGCTGTAGTTCCTTTATAGCATAACGTTAGCATTTTGCTTCTGGCCATTAGATTTATGATTAGAAAATTATAAAAGTAGGGTAGACATGTGGAGATTATCCGGCTGAACAAAACGTGCATTTATCAAACAGGTTCCACAGACCTTATTTCGAGCTCTTTTCCAAAATCCTATGGAGAAATCCCATTGCTTTTTTGTCGAGGGAACCAGCAGCTTACTTCCGGGTAAATACGTCATCCCTGCACCACTCTATATAGAAAGGTCACAGTGACCCTTGACCATCAAAATATAATCAGTTCATCCTTTAGTCCAAGTGAATGTTTGGGCCAAATTATAAAAAATGAGGTTATTGTGTTCATGAGAAAGCGATGGATGGACGACACGAAAACTAACTTCAGACGATTAAGCCAGGCTTAAGCATGACACAAGAGGTCGAAGTCACCACATAAATGACTGCACTGCAGCTATTTTCATGCATTACTAAGAATGACAGAAGACAATAACACTACTGTTGTCTTTTCACACAACCAAACTCACACTGCAGCAGAAATAGCTTCATTATCTCTGAGGTAAACTCATTTAAACACCTCTAAGTTTAACACAATGCAACATTAGAACATCTGGGATGTATTGCAGCGTTTTTAATATCAGACTTCATTAGTTTTAGCGAGGTGGGTTGAATGAAAAACTCGATTTAAAGGTCACCTATTATGCTAAATCCACTTTTTCATGTCTCTTCTACATCAACATGTGTCCCCTCTTCTCCATGTCTCTTCTACATCAACATGTGTCCCCTCTGTGTAAAGAGACTCTGAAAGTTTCAGGAACAAAGATTCTCTCTCTTTTTGTCCTGATCCATTTCTATAAAAACCTGTCTGAAAATGAGCTGATCAGATTTTGGCCACTTTGTGATGTCATAATGATTTTTTGGCTTGTATAACCATTAGCCAATCACCAACCAAGGTAACCCCCCCCCCCTCCACCTTATCACCTGAATCTCCTCCTAGAGCACCATTGTGTTCTTTTTAACCAAATCTCTCTCAGAGGGGCGTGGGGAGGGGCTCCTTATTTTCATCTAAAGTAACAGACAGAGAATCAGCACTTTTGAAACAGGGCTGGAACAGAGGGGATTATGGGATGCTGCAATGATCTGTTTGGTGTTTCAGCCAATCAGAGACAGGTTCTGTATATATCTGAGACCTGGGATATATTGATGAAAAACAGTATAATATGGAACCTTTAAAGCACAGATGGCAGATGGATAATTATTTGCTGATGATATATTGATTTCCACCACATTTAACCGATCATAGTACTTATCAGGCTCGCTTCTGGTATGGACTATAATGATGATATTTAATATAGTTTGACTCACTGGATCGGCGGGCCCACAGAAGTCTCTGAAGGTCTTTGGTGTGTTTTCTCCGTGGATCTCCAGCACCATGCAGGGCCCGGAGCACAGCTCAGTCACCATGCTCTGAGGGAGACAGGAAATTAAAAACATGTACTGATAATACTGGTAATATATTCAAGGAAGTCCAGAGAGGCAAGAGAGAAAAAGTCAATAATAATACATAATCTATTTTATAAGTCTGAAATGAATATTTGTGTCTCTCTGTCTTCATGATTTAAAAACAGGTGAAAAACAGGATATTTGTTGCTTCTTTGATTATGTTTTCAAAGAGGAAAGAGTGAGTTACTTTGATAAATGATCCTGGCAAAACTATTTTCTTCCTACCTGTTCTTCAGATTTAAAATCACCTTTTATTTTTTTAGAACGTGACTCAGGCAAAAGCTTTTTTCCACATGTTTGACGGATTTAAAAACCTTCTTTGAAAAGCCTTTTTTAAAACTGATGTTAAGTCATAAACACAGGTAAGAAAAATATGTATAATATTTTTATTTTTTCTCACTTGTCTCGAGGTGCTTCTGTATAAATACACAATGACTCAACTGAAAACAAATCTGTGAAATCTTTGTCACTTTTTGAGATCATTAGCAGAGATTTTGCAGTGTGTGTGTGTGTGTGTGTGTGTGTGTGTGTGTGTGTGTGTTTTTATTCTCAAAGGTAACACTGACAGATATATAGTGCAGGTGCTTGCAGTGATGGCACAACAAAGACTTGTTTATACTCACAGCGTACTCCGTGACAACCCCTTTGTAAACTTCATAAAACTCCTCTGCATTCGCCCGGTCCAAGTTAAACTGTGAGGAAGAAGACATGTATATGGATAATGCGCTCAAAGAAATTAAACATGAAAAAAATATGATTAAAGTAATTCCTTTAATACTATCGACTCAGAATCAGAAACTGAAACGGGTTTATTACCAAGTAGGTTAACACATAGGAGGAATGTGTCATGTGCATATATAAACACAGTTAAAGAAGATAAAAAAGTAAGAAAAAATAACCAAATTAATTAAATAAAAACAATTGAAACTATTAAGATATAGAAAATTATTAACATGAAATCTGGATATACCAAAAACCAAGTGCAGTATACTGTTGCAAAACACCTGGAATAATAATATCCACACCTGGCTGCTATCTAACAACTGGTACTGGATGTGTATTTTGTAAATTGGGTTTTAATATTTTATCCATGCTTCTTAATTAATATTAAAGGTCACCTATTATGCAAATCCACTTCTTCATGTCTTTTCTACATCAACATGTGTCCCCTCTGTGTAAAGACACTCTGAAAGTTTCAGGAACAAAGATTCTCTCTCTTTTTGTCCTGATCCATTTATATATAAAAACCTGTCTGAAAATGAGCTGATCAGATTTTGGCGACTTTGTGATGTCATAACGATGTTTTGGCTTGTGTAACCATTAGCCAATCACCAACCAAGGTAACCCCCCCCCCCACCTTATCACCTGAATCTCCTCCTAGAGCACCATTGTGTTCTTTCTAACCAAATCTCTCTCAGAGGGGCGTGGGGAGGGGCTCCTTATTTTCATCTAAAGTAACAGACAGAGAATCAGCACTTTGGAAACAGGGCTGAAACAGAGGGGATTATGGGATGCTGCAATGATCTGTTTGGTGTTTCAGCCAATCAGAGACAGGTTCTGTATATATCTGAGACCTGCAATATATTGATGGAAAACAGTATAAAGCCCCGTCCACACGTACGCGGTGAAAAAATCTTCCAACGCTTCTGCCCATTCACTTTGAATGGGGTGACGTCACTTCGCCTCACTTTTCCCCGAACTGCATTGTGGGAAGCAGAGCGGCGATTTACAGGCGTTCCAGGATTCAAAAGTTGAACATTGTTCAACTTTTGACGCCTGGAACGCCTGGAAATCTTTGAGGTGGAAGCGTCAGCCAATCAAATCCCGTTTATGCAAATATGACAGTACGCGCTAGCCAATCAAACCGCGTGTAAGCTGGGAGTGACATACCGCAGTTCATTTCTATATTCCTAACAAAATGGAGGAAAAATTAGTTATTGCGGTAGCAAATCACCCGGTTCTTTATGACCAGTCCCTATTTACCTACCGGGATACATACCGGAGGAACCAGGCATGGAGGGAGGTGGCAGAGACAGTGGGTGAAACTGGTAGGTTTTCGCCTGTTTGGGGATTTTATATCCAGTTTACTTCGTTTTAACATTGCTAGCAAGCATAGACAGTATATTATATATAGACAGTTTTTTGCTTTGTATGTCGGGGGCGGGAGATTCATGTTATTGGTTGTTGGTCGCGTTGCTCGCAAAAATCCCCAAGCTTCAGACACGCCCACCGCCAAGATTTTTTCACCGCGTACTGTGGACGCTGCGTAATAGGGGACCTTTAAGATATCTTTGGCTCTTTACTTGCCGTAACAATGTGGGACGAATAAAGGTATCCTGATTCAGATCTACTCAAACAGAATCACCTCACTGAGTGTTGCTTAGATTATTTCTCCAGTGACTAACTAATGTCTAGGAACATCAAGGCTGTGAAATCACGTCCTCAGAACAAAGGCGCTGCATGAATTGTTAATATTATTTTTATTTAATTCCCATTATTGCACAGCATGCTCTGAATGTGGCTCCAGAGATGAAACCGGCATTGATTTATTCCTGTCCTACGGCGGCCCAGAATGCATCCATTCTGACGGATGCACTGAGAGAGGTCACTGTTTGCAGCGGTTCAATTATGAGGTCAGGTCGGATCACAGGAATCAATACTGAGCACGTATTGGTTACACAAGGACAGCTGGGAAATATATACGGGCAGTGTGGAGGGTAACTGAGTACATTTAATCTAGTACTGCACTTAAGTACACATTTGAGGTACTTACACTTAACATTTTTGATTGTATACTACGTTATACTTCTACTGTACTACATTTTGGAAGCCAATTTTGTACTTTTTATTGTATTGTATTTCATATACTTTATACATTTGACCCAGAAAAACTTTACAATATGATTATTTGGTATAGATTAAACCATCCAACATTATATTTAAGTCACTAAAACCATGAGTGGGTTAACAGAAAATGTATATGAATTAAGACGTTTTTTGAAAATATTTGAAACGGAAATGTGAAGATTTATTGCTTTTGCTTTAAAATATTTAAATATTTCTTGAGTTATTCTGCAAAGGGTACTGTTCCTCCAGATATTTTGAGTACATTTTCCTCATTTTACTTGAATACTTTAACTTAAGTACTTTTCTCAATAGCCGATTTCACACCAAGTACTTTGCAGCACTTAGTGCCCAGCACTTAGTGCCCAGCACTTAGTGCCCCCATGGAACTAAGTACAGATCGCGTTCACACCGGAATAAGTCCCTGATGATAAATGATTTCAAGTATGGAGGTATTATAACATACAAAAACCTAACACCTGACGAAGGTAACGAAGTCTTAAAATTAGTGAAAAGTAAACAGTTATCGGAGAGCATGAGAGATGTGAGGTGGCTGATATCGGTTAACAGACTTGCGGTCAGAGCTGTAGTCTCATGGAGCTGCTATGTTAAAACTAGAACATGTCCCATGATTAACTGTGAGGAGGACGAGACTCTACAGCACCTCCTCATGGACTGTTACAGAGCCGAGGAGGTGTGGTCGCTCCTACGGGGCATCGGCTTGCAGTTCAATGTAGAATATGTCTCAATCATGTATTGTATTCTGGACGAGGGGATGGACATAAAACAAAGGGAACTTTTTCAGCTGGTAATTTGTATAACATGTATGAAAATCTGGAAAACAAGATGCAAGATGATACTAAATCAGACAGTAATAAACAGTGACACCATCGTGAAACAAATACTTACTGAACTAAGGAGAAGAAAAACCCTGGACAAATCCCAGTCTCAGCCATGGGGCATTTTGAGTCTGTGACCGAACTGAGTCTCATTGGAATATCAACATGCTTTCTTTATGTTATTTATATATTTATTAAAAAAAAAAGGCAAGGGCGGAAATCCCTGGACAAATCCCAGACTCAGCCATGGGGCATTTTGAGTCTGTGACTGAATTGAGTCTCATTGGAATATAAACGTGCTTTCTTTATGTTATTTATATATTTATTCATTGTGTGTAATGTGTATTATTAATGTAATTCTTGTATATCATGTACTGCCCAAATAATTTAAAATAAAGTTTTCTAAAAAAAAAAAAAAAAAGTCCCTGAGGGAGGATTAGGCAAATGAAGTCGCTGACGTCACTTCTTCTTCTTCTGCTTTGGGCAAACAACTTCACGGCGTATACTGCCACCCGAAGTCCCCGGCCGGAAGTCCCCGGAGTTGGGGACTGGCTTCAGTAGAAGCTGCTGGGACTAATCGCCAGAACGCCGACACCTCCTCATCTCCACCGCTCCCATGGTTTTTTTTGTGTTGCCATAAGTTATTCTCTCTCCGTTGGTGCGCGGGGCTAATGCTAATGCTAATAATGCTAATGCCAGCAAATACAATGGCGGCTTCATAAAACTTTTCAGTTTTACGGGGCGTGGTTTTTTACGTTTACTTTTTTCTCCCCAGGATAGTCCCACCTCTCTAGCAGGCACTAAAAATTGGGGTAAAAGTTCTCTGAACTAAGTTCTCTTTTTGGTGTGAACGCAACATTCCAGGCACTAATTGAACTAAACGGGAAAAGTACGGGTAAAAGTACTCCGGTGTGAAAGCGCCTAGTGCAGTAGTGTTACTTTAAATTGAGTATTTTCACAGTGTGGTGTAGTACTTCTCTCTTTTCATTACCCAAGTGTTTTTTTCTTCCACTGCTGTATAAAGGCTCTTTATTATACATATCAATCATACAACTCATATTAAGATGGTGAAAGGATAGGACAGCCTCTTTGTTTACGACATCAAAATGGGACAAACTTTACAAGACTTTAGCACAGGAGAATAATTAGTTACCATCTGAAGAGCCGAGATTTGAAACCCAGCTGCAGATATGGAGTTCAGGATCTTCCCGGTCAGACCTGCGGACACATGAAAGCCGGGTCATATCTACAATGTTTATGAGTTGACACAGATTGGCAAGCTAGGTGTTTATTGCTATACGCTTCAATGTGAAACCAACCAAAGGTCTTCTATAAAAAGCCTACGCAGTTGATTTGAACCTTTGAACTTGTTTGTAGATTTTTTTGTGATTAATTGTGCAAAAAAAGTTCGCTAAAATAGGCTGCCATTAGCCGACTGTCTGTTTTCTGTGTTGTTAAGTTGGTGAAGATGTGTTACTGGCCTATTTGTGTTTTTGTATTAGTGTCTTTACTAATGGAAATGTTTGGGGCCGTTGTGTTTGCACCTGTCGACCTACTTTTGTGTATAAAAAATGCTAGATAAAAAAAGGTTGTATTGATTAATGTTCGTTCACTAAAAATGTGTTTAAGCCAACAACAGCATTATGGAGAGGACCGGCAGAGATATAAAACCTTTTCACTTTCAGTCTTTCACTTGATCCACTCTGGTTTTAATTGTCTCATTCAGAAACTTGTACAATGTGACTTGTTATCTAAAATATTCTCGATGTCATGGCTGAATATTTAGCTGATTTGGACCACTTCTACTTGAGCAAACCTAGACAGGACAACAAACAAATAAAACAACCTCTTAATTTCTCTTTTGGCTGCTTTTCATGATGTTGTCAAGCATGTGTAACAACAGAGCTTTGATTCAGTAACAAAAACACACTTTTAGTGGACGTACATTGATGAAAGGATTACATTTCAGCCTGTTCGGCACCTGCAACGCTCGGTAAATGCTGAACCAATTTCAAAAATTGTTGTCCTCATTATTCACTTATACCAGAAACATGGTTTAGGTTGAAGATTACCTTTTAAGTAAAACAGTTTAGATCAGATTATACTTCATATTAAAGTAAGGAATGTGATTTGAAACCATCATCTTTCTCCTATTAAAACATGGATGTTATCTTTTTGGTTTGTGAAGTTGAAGGTAACTTCTTTTGGCTGCTTTTCATAATTGTATCAGACATTTATAACAACAATCTGAGCCTGTAAGTGGCAGAAACAAACTTATAGTGGACATACATTGACGAAAGGATTACATTTCAGCATGTATTGTGGACTAACTTCCAAAAATGTTGTCCCTATTATACACTTGGACTGAAAAACATGGAAAAACACAGTCCGGATTGAAGTTCCCTTTCAAGTAAAACTACGGTGGCTCTGAAGTGCAAGACACTACAGCATTTCAGAAAACACCGCAGCATTTCACAAAACACCACAGCATTTCACAAAACACCACAGCATTTCACATTGGACAGAAAGGGTATTCCCTTAGGGAGAACACTTCTTGTTTGTCATTTGACAGAGCCAGCCAGAGAAGCACTGCTGTGATTTGTTGTTTTTGCTGCCAGTCAAGAAATGACGCTTCGTGATTGGTCAGCACCCGACAGCGCAACATGTCCCAACACATCAGCCGTTAGCTGTTAGCACTCAGAGCTCACAGCCCCTCATATCTGTTCAGAAACTGGACAAAAGTTAAACATGTACAAACCACAGACTGTCTATGTCATGGTTTTGTGAAATGCTGTTGTGTTTTCTGAAATGCTGTGGTGTCTTGCACTTCAGGGCCACCGTATAAAACAGTTAAAATCTGATTATTCTTCATATTTAAGTACTGAATGTGCTTTCAAGCCGTCATCTTGCTCCTATTAAAACATGAAAGTTATGTTACATTATGTTTTTTGATATGTGAAGTTGAAGGTAACTTCTGTTGGCTGCTTTCCATAATGATGTCAGGCATTTATTAGGCATGTTTTTTAGTGGTCGTACATTGACGAATGTTCACATTTTTGCCTGATCAATTAAAAAAAATCCCTATTATACACTAAGACAGAAAAACATGGGAAAGTAGGGTCCAGATTGGAGGTTCCCTTTCAAGTAAAACAGTTTTCATCCCATTATTCTTCATGTTTAAGTACTGGATGTGCTTTGAAGCCGGCATCGTGCTCCTGTTAAATGTTATCTAATGTTCCCATGACCTCAGATTGTGCAGTCAGAGCAGTGATATTGTCTTACAGATGTCCTTTCTGTGGGAGAAAGGAGACAGTAACCAGAGCGAGATACAGCGCCCATCCTTTCATCCATGACGCAGTACATTATTGTTATAAAAAAAGGAAAAGAAATGTCACATCCACAGTGACAAAGGTGCAGCGGTGACAGTGAAGGTCACACAGCTGCAGACACGCATAATTGAACGAGGGCGCCAGTCTCATTATCTCCCTCTGACATCCTGATAAAAAGTAGGCTGTGTTCCCGTCAGCCAGGATAGAGCGTAGGTATAACTCTAAACATTTCTCTCTCCTCTCTCTCTATGTGTGTTAGGTAAGTAATCACCTTCCCGGTCCTGTGTGCCCTCCCCGAGGATCGACACACACACACAAACACAGAAGCAAAAGCGGCTGGTGCTGTTGCTAGGAGATCCTATTCTGGGTGCCTGGCAACAGAAGCTTCTCTATTCCAGTCATGTCTGAGTGCATTTTCAGCCACTATACTTCCCTTATCTGCGCTGTGATTGGCTGGGCTCGGCGCACGTAGCTGTAGCGCAGTTTGTAGCTCATGAGCATGGGCGGATTATTATGAGGCAATGGGCCCCTGGGCACAGACACTCAGGAGCCCCCCCCCCAACACACACATACACACACCCCTCCTACAGTACATTAACAGACACACAAAACGTCACAGGTGAACAAGGAGTTCTGAATATCAGAGACACAAACACAACTTGTGTGACTGGTGGTTTGTGTCTATTGTAGCAAACTCTGTCACATTGTGGTTTGTCTTGTTTAAGTCATTTTGTGTCTCCTTGCTGTAGTTGTATGGCTCTGTGATAAACGTTTCTTTTTGGGTTGTTTTGTGTGTCTTTATGGTCTATCTTTTAGGTCATTTCGTGTGACTCAATGCAGTAGCTTTATGACTGTGTATTTTAAATGTCTTTTTGGTTGTTTTGTATGTCTTTGCAGTTGTTTCGTTTGTCTTTTACATAGTTTCGTGCCTCTCTGTGGTTATTTTGTGTATCTTTTATGTTGGTTTGTATATCCTTGTGGTTGTTTTGTGTATTTTTGTTGTCATTTTATGTCTCTTTATTGTTGTGTTGTTTCTGTGTAGTGTCCTTTGTGGTTGATTTGTGTATTTTTGTTTGTCTTTGATATTGTTTTGTGTTTCTCGTGATCATTTTGTGTCTCTTAGTGGACGCTTTGTGCCTTATTGGGATAGTGTTGTGTTTTTATTGTTATTCTGTATCTCTCTGTAGTTGTTTTGTGTTATTTTATGGTTGTTTTGTGTCTTGTGTCTCTGCTCCCTGACCACTTTGCCAACTGTGTGCCTGTTCAGTAAACCATGCATCACTACAAATCAAGGCAAGCCTATTTGTTTTCAAACCGTGACAAAAGCTACAATATCTCTATTTGAAAAAGACAAATTGCAGTCCAAAAAAGGTTCATATTGGAGCAAATGCAGTGATACTGTAGACTGCAAAGCCTGCTTACAAATATGTTGGAAACAAAAATCTTTCAGAAAGCCAAACCAGAATGAGCAGAGATAAACTTGTGGGCTGAAGGTTACACAAACTCCTACTTGGAAACAGGCCTAAAGTGCTTTAACAACAAGTAGAGATTGTGTAACACTTGACAAACTGACAGAGCCTAAATTAAAATACAACTGGTGTAGTGATAACCATCGAGTATTATTTCACACCATTCATACAATGCATTCTTTGTTTTAGAGGGAATCAAATGCTGCAGCAGATGAAGGGTTAAACAGTTGCTCAATGATGCCCTGCAGCAAAACGAAGCATGTCCACACTTTGGCAGGATTTTTTAATGGGCTCTCTCTCATAGACCTTTCTCACGGCTTTCTTGTCTTAGCAGGGAAAAGCACAGGTGTAACTGCAGTAAAAAAAACATTAAACATGGCTTCGTTCCATTTAGGTGTGGCTGGGTTTAATAACAGTGAGCAGCTTGCAGAGAACCGGGATCCTGGCACACGCACACTACAGGAATGATTTGTGTCATTGGGTAAAAACGTCCTGCAATGAAGGGGATTATGCAACCTTTGATAACACATGAACACCTGATGAGTCATTTCAAATTATGTTAATTCCTTTCTGTTCTTTAAATAAGCATTGCAAGCAAGGATTTGTGTATCCAATAGAAAACGTCCTCCTAGAAAGCAATGTTTTCATGTTTGTCTCGTGGAATTTAGTTTTAAAGATTTACATAAAATTATCAGCTCTAACTCAAAGAAGGGATTAAGACATCAAGGGACTTCCTTGTTAATTAAAGTCAAAGTAAGATAATCCAGTCACTTATATAAGTAATTCTGAAGAGGTATGAAGTGAACATGTATTGTTACCAGGAGTGAATCAGATTTTTGTGTGGCTCGATTACATACAAAGCTAATGTTAAATGTGCATTTATTGTGTGATGCTAAGCCCATCAGCATTGAGAATATCCTGACGACACTGCCGTTGTTTAATTAGAAATGGAGAAAAAATCTATAGAATAAACAACTTAAATGCTGGTAAGTTTGTAAAATGTTACAAATTATATTGATATAAATGTGTATACTTGTGCTTAATATAGATATTTCTTCTTATGAGTTGATGTAGCAGCTACAATGTTAGCGTAGCCCTTATCGATCCAATCTCAATTTAGGAATCCTGAAGTCAAATGTAAAACCTTTTAAGACCTTTTTTTAAGACCCTTTCCATACATTTTAAGACCTCATCGCCACTTGGAGTTTTAACCGGTTACATTGGCGACACACTTTACCTCACATTGACTATATACAGTATTGATTGTCCTTCCTCCTTATCTTCCAACCATTTGGACGCAAACTTGCATTTCCCCATAACGATGTTGTTTAACAACCGGCATAAACGGACCTTCGCGCTATCAAGCAGTGAGCGTGCGATGTCCTGTTCAGATGACGTCACATCCAACGGGATGCCATAAATAAACTACACAGAATCACACTACACACCTACGCAATGATTACATTCAGGCAGACTGTAGAATACAACCTCTTTGGACAATTCATATACTTATTGGAAACAAGCTACAAAATGTAATACCTTGGAAAATGCCGTTTAATACTTTTTAATAGCTTTAATTTTCACTAAGTTGATTTATCAACTTGTAATACTTTTTAAGACCCCGCGGACACCCTGTAGAAAACAAGTATTTTAAAAGATGTTTGCTTTTCGTTTCGCATACCGACTTGAAAAAGCAGGATCTCAAATCTACAAAGCGACATCATCATGTTTTTATTTCGGGACCTTTTTTAACTATTCATTGCAACTAAATCACTGAAAATTTGTTTTTGTTTTTTAGTTCAAACCAATGTAGTAAACCAGATGATTTAAGCCATGTAAAGTAATGCAAATAAACAAAATCATCCTGCGAAAGAAGTGCGAAAATGAACTTTGCATTAGTTGTGAACACAGCATAAGGGCGGAGAAATGCAGCAGAACTGCAAGGCTGTGCGTCAACACGCTTTCATGCTCACAATGACATTGACAAAGACAATGCTGATGTGAAGCAAGTATCATGTTCACCAGGTTCATGTTCTTAGTTGTCAATAGCTAAATGTCATTTGTTTAAAAGGTATTTGTTCATTGCAGGACAAATAGAAGTTATGACCAGATGGTGGCGCTAAATGGAAAAGTCAGGGGATCTCCAAAGTCACTCACCGACTACATTGCCGCCCTTAAAGACATGCCGTTAGCATGGCTAAAAATAGAAGGAGAACACAGCCCAGAGAGCACAAATACATCCATGGAAACTAGATATAACCCTGGTCCAGATCAGATACCAGGCGAGCGACCACTGAGGAGTAAAGAGATCCAATCAGAAGTAAAGATTAAATTAATTTATAAGGGACCGTGGTGAGTTTGTTTATTGTAATGAGCTGCGTTTGGACTTATATGTGCAGAACAACCTTCCAACTCAGTCAACAGCTTCCAGTGTGCATGCTTCAGCTCTGTCCAAAGAATTTCACATTTCACAGGTCAGAGCTCGAGTGGCATGCTCCACCGACGGGGATCAGGGCAGGGATTTGGAAAAATACAAAAGCTAAATGAGGTAACTATGTAGCGCCCTTTGTGTGACAGAAATACACTTACAGACACATGTGAAAGAAGATATAAGTCAGTGGAGAACGACTGTTGCTTAGCACAATTCTCAAAATGGAAGAATATTGTACACACAAAGCCAACTTCATGAGAGCCCCACACATTTTAATGCTGTTTTTAAGGAATTTCCTGAAAGTATGTGAGTATAAAAGAGAGCTGCAATGTGTAGTCGAAAAACTGAAAAATAGTTGTTAACTATTGTGATTATTTTTAAATATGATTTATATTATATTAGATGGAATATCTTTTGGTTTTGGACCGACAAAAAGGAAACATTTAAAGACATCACCTGGGACTTTGAGAAACTGGGACGGACATTTTTCTCTATTTCCTGACATTTTATACAAATAAACTATAATCCGGGAAATAATCATCAGCTTAAACATTTTTTAATTGCAGGCCCGCTTTGAAATGTGGTTTTAAAGATTTTACAAGTTAACAGTTTCATTGTACTTACATTTCATTTAAAGGGGACCTATCATGCAAAATGCACTTTTTGATATCCTTTATACATAAATATGTGTCCCCGGTGTGTCGGGGAACTCACGCAGCGTCAGAAAATAAAACCCTCTCTCTTTTCCTCCGTACCCAAATCTCTAAAAGCGGAGGTACAATGGAGCTGATCCAGATTTACGTCCGATATGACGTAATATCTGAAATGTGGACCCACGGCCCTATCAGAAACGTTGCTATCAGAAACAATGCCCGACTGTTTTGGACGTAATATGGTCGGTGTTTACATTAGCATCGCTAACACTCAGAGCTAACCTGTACTGGAGAGCATGTGTGTGAAGAAGCAGGAAATAAAAAGGAACTCACCTTGTGGTATAACCGGCAAGAGAGAAAGCCTTTGAGCTCCATACTGTTTCAGAAAGAATCCTTGATAATCCATGATATGGCGTTTCATCACGGCAGTATTTAGTTTAGACAGTAGCTGCCGGGTCCCGCATGAGCTCAGCCCCCTCCTTTTTTATTTTATCCTTTTTTTTTAAAGCTTTATACCCCAAATCAGCACTTTTGAACAGGAAGTGAAATAGAGGGATATGAGGCATGGCTAGAATGGGTGATCTGTTTGGTATTTTGAGCAAAACACTTCATAGACATGTTTTTTATATATTTTTATATCTGAGACCTATGCTATTGCCTAAAAATAGCATGAAAGGTGAGCTTTAAGATGTGGATAATTTATATTATTATATTGTTTATTTCTGCATGCATTTTTAATTTATTATTATATATTTTTTATTCTTATTATAATGTTTCCCTTCATTTTTTTGTATTTAATTTAATGTAACACAAATGTATGATATAATTAATATATACTGCCTTGTTGTTTGTAAATCGGACGTTAAATAAAGAGAGAAAAAACATTTCAATGCACTTGTAACTGTTTAGTGATGCATAAACAAACAGACGAGGACAAAGACAAACAAAGAGACAAACAACACATAATAATAATTAAAATGCAAATAGAAATGTTCCTCACCTGCTGATATGGCGTGAGGTTTGATTATGCAGCACGTGCAGTCTGTAAAGATGGCTGTATTCGAGGGTCCATGGCCAATTGTTGAAGGGAAAAAGAATTCCAGCTCCTAATGAAACAAACATAATAAAAACAATAAACTATAACAGGTTAAAGCCTATCACGTACAATGTGTTGGAGCGCTAGCCAATAGAAGCGCGAGTGTTACAAAGTGGTGTCACTATGTTCAGGAAGTAAACAAAGGAGTCCAATGGAGGTGTTTCAGGCAGGGGGGGAGAGTATGTGGGAGAGAGATTTTAGCCTTTGAAGACCATTTACATGCACTATATAAACACACTACAGGAAAAGGGAAACCCCAAAAAGCATTAGAGGGCCTCTTCAAATCCACTCTCTTACTCTTGCTGCTGCGGCAATTGAGTCGGAGCCATGACCAACATTTTTGACGCCATCTGTGCCCAACTTGGCTCGAACGCTCTCTGGAGCCTCTTTCCGAGCCACAGCAGAGTCTCCGGGGCCCAGGAGCCTCCTCCAGATCGACATGGCCTCATCACCCATCAGCTCCATGGCAACCACGGGGCCCGAGGACACAAACTGCACCAGGTTACTGCAAAAAAAAACAAAGAGCAAGGACATGAGGAATAAAGCAGATACGTGGAATTACTACAAGCAGGAAGTCAGCAAAGGGATTCATTCAGATTAGTTTGAAGAGGGTTTGGATGTAGCTACTTCTCAAGAGTCAGTGTATTATAGTATATACAGTAGAAACAGACCTGGCAGGAAGCTAAGCAAAGTACTGCTGTGGACATATTTAACACCTAGTAGTACGAGCTATATTTAGAATGTTTCCACAGCTTTACCTTGTTGTCAGACTGCTCCATTAGAGTTTGGATTATTGCAGAAATAAGTTCTGTTGCAAACCAGTTTTTATTATACGTACATATTTTGTTTAGCAAGAAAAGCTCCACATATGAAAGTAACTCTACTAACTTTGCAGAGTAAATGTAATCTCCAGAAGAAGAATGCTAACGTTAGGCTATTAAAGAACTACAGCACGGTCACATGACTCCATGTCACCACCGCTAAGCTAAAGGCGGCTAATGTTGGGCTATAAAGGAACTACAGCACGGTCACATGACTTCACGTCACCACCGCTAAGCTAAAGGCGGCTACTGTTGGGCTATAAAGGAACTACAGCACGGTCACATGACTTCACGTCACCACCGCTAAGCTAAAGGCGGCTAATGTTGGGCTATAAAGGAACTACAGCACGGTCACATGACTTCACGTCACCACCGCTAAGCTAAAGGCGGCTAATGTTGGGCTATAAAGGAACTACAGCACGGTCACATGACTTCACGTCACCCCGCTAAGCTAAAGGTGGCTAATGTTGGGCTAAAAAGGAACTACAGTACGGTCACATGACTTCACGTCACCACCGCTAAGCTAAAGATGGCTAATGTTGGGCTATAAAGGAACTACAGCACGGTCACATGACTTCACGTCACCACCGCTAAGCTAAAGGTGGCTAATGTTGGGCTATAAAGGAACTACAGTACGGTCACATGACTTCACGTCACCACCGCTAAGCTAAAGTTGGCTAATGTTGGACTATAAAGGAACTACATCACGGTCACATGACTTCACGTCACCACCGCTAAGCTAAAGGTGGCTAATGTTGGGCTATAAAGGAACAACAGTACGGTCACATGACTTCACCACCGCTAAGCTAAAGTTGGCTAATGTTGGGCTATAAAGGAACTACATCACGGTCATATGACTTCACGTCACCACCACTAAGCTAAAGGTGGCTAATGTTCAGCGTGATGACATTTAGTCGTCCCAATTAATCGCTTGTTAGCGACCGCCATTTTTAAGACACTTTTAAGCTTCAAAAGTCACAAGTGGGGTACTTCTCTTAAAATCTCTCTACCTTGTGTCAACCACAGACCTTTATTCAAGCATTAAACCAAACCACACTCCAAAAATGGTTGACCTTGAGACCAGGGGACTATAAGTGGTAAATTGCTGACTCATTCCTGGGTGATATTAATGGTTTGAATCTAAATACTTCCACAGCAGTACATTGCTTGGCTTCCTTCCATTACGTCTGTTTCTCTTTCCACAAACGGCATGTACGACACACTGACAGTGGAAAGTTACCTCATATTACAACACTTCAAAACATCCAAACTATCCCTTTAAATATGTCCGAATGTCACTCCAATGTCATTAGGACCATTTCCACACATCCTGTTAATGATAGTGGCCGGATACCAGAAGTGTTCTCTGCTGGCTCAAGACTGGCAAATCATTTACAGGCACTCACTTGAAGAAAGGCTTTGACTGATGTTCCACATAGAAGTCCGCCGCTTGCCTCCTGTAATGCAATAAAACCATAAACCTTGGAGTTAATAAATGACCACATTATCTGAGGTATTCTGAGTAGACACTTTCTGCCAAACTACTGACAAAGACATTTACCGAGGTCAACAATATTTTAATCCTTTCTTTCCAGAGTAAAAGGCAACTGTGTAGAAATGGACCTTCCTGTTGTAAGATTTAAACCTTAACTTTTTGGTTTCCTTTTGGCAGCCAGAAGGTTTAACAGAAGACATCTTCAAATACTGAACCTCACACCTGTTTTGACAATTATACATCCCAACAAACAAAACGATCAAATCAACTTTAATTCCAGTATTATCGAGACATCTCTATTATCCGAAGAAATCTCCTTTTACTTTAACTTTGATTAATTGGATCACAAATAATAATAATAAAAATAACTAGAGAAAGATATAAATTAATAGATAAAATGGAAAAACTTTTTTTTAGCATTTATGTTCTTAACTTTGTAATTGTTTGGGGGAAAAAACTATATTTTCCAGCAATGCATTGAAATAAAATAACATTTCACCCAAAAACTCTCAACATTGGGAGAAATGTCCTTTCCCCAAGTTTAACGTTAACATTTTAGTTTTCTTAGACCCTGTATTTTTCCGGCAGTATTTTATTACTTGGCGGCAGTGGCGATCCTAGAGTCGGTGGGGGCCCTAGGCAAACATTCACTGGGGGCCCCTCGAACCAGCTTTTCATCACCACGCACAGCCGACAGCCAGCCCCCCCCCCCCCCCCCAGAGCGGAGCAAGGCAACAAAACTTAAGATGAGAAGCAGCATTTTACGGCGCGCTAAGCATGGGGCCGCCTTGAGGGGGTTTCCCGACATGTCGTTGCAGTAAATTAAAGGGTGTTTCATGTTGTCGTTGCTGTGGACCTTCTTAATCTACCTTCTTTGGGGGCCCCCTTCTGGTACGGGGCCCCAAGCAGTTGCCTGCCTTGCCTGTTCGCAAGGAGCGCCCCTGCTTGGCGGTGTGGAGAAGGTCAGACTAATCAGTAATAAAAATAAGTAACTCTATTTTATTGGTGTGTAACTAATAAGTCCCATGGATGTTTCTAAAGAAAAAAGAGATATAATCTAACGAAGTTGTGCCAATTATGGAGAAAACTGCTTTAACTAAGAATGTAGTTAGCCTTGCACAGGAAGGATTCAATCTATCTTATGCTTGTCAAATTCTTTAACATATATATAAATGTAGAAACACTATACCAGACGAAAGTCCAGCAATCATAATGTTTTAAGTCTGCTCTAACCCGTTTCCTGTGGTCATGACTTAAGTGCAAGTAAAACAAAAGACAGTATAATCATTTTGAGTTCCTATAAAAGCAAAAAAAAGATCATCTGTGAAAAAGGGGGGAAAGCGTTTTACAATTAATACAAATATTAAGTAATGCTACATAAGTTGCTAACACAGAAAGAAAAAACCTAATGGGAAGAAGACATGACTCGTTAGGACCTTGTAGACTAGTGGTGCCCTTCAGCCTCTTGTGGCCGAAAGAGGTATTGAAATGACAAACAACAAAAAAGACAAAAATGTCACAGTTGAAAAAGAAAAATGTAGAAAGATTATCGTGGAAAAATATTTTTCTTTCACCTTTTCTTAAATAATAAACACAGGAGGAAAACCTAGTCAAATCGGACTTCAAGAATGCTCACTTGTATCTCAGGACTTCCAAATCAAAAGTACACCTGATAATCAAATGTCAAAGTAGAAATTGCACATTGTACTCATTATCTAAGACTGAGATTGTTGTGAAATTATATTTTCCCCATTATTGAGCAGCTGATAAAGCGGTGATTAAACGGCACCCTTGTCCTCTCCTTGAACGCCATATGTTCCTAATGTGATGCCATCCATCTGTTTGTGTGTGTGTGTGGCACAAAACAGCCTGTGTCTGCCTCCATGACTCTCACACACTTCCACAATATGAATTGCAGTATTATTAGTAACTCAGCAGAGACGCAGACACATAGGTTCAGATCAGTATACAAATCATACATGGTAAACAACACTGAGATATAATCAGTGTAGAGTCATTTAAACACACACAGACATTTGTGCACTTACCATGTTAGCGAAGTCATTTTAGCTTTGGTCACGATCAGGTTGGAGGAGTATATCGACTCAAGGACATCTCCGAGCTTGGTGACAACATCTGGCTTTATCAAAGCAAGAGTTCTGGCAAATGTAGAGAAACAAAAAAAAATGTATCAAGCCAGAGATTTAAGCCAGTAAAAGGCAACGTTTTACACTTACCAATATTAATGATGTTTAAAGAGTCCTCTCCTGCTGATGTTCAGGTGTATATCAGTATGTAGTGTCTCTACTTTAAAGAGTCCTCTCCTGCTGATGTTCAGGTGTATATCATTATCTAGTGTCTCTACTTTAAAGAGTCCTGTCCTGCTGATGTTCAGGTGTATATCAGTATGTAGTGTCTCTACTTTAAAGAGTCATCTCCTGCTGATGTTCAGGTGTATATCAGTATGTAGTGTCTCTACTTTAAAGAGTCCTCTCCTGCTGATGTTCAGGTGTATATCAGTATGTAGTAGGGATGGGAATTTGAAAGCAAATGTATATTCGAATATTCGACCCCCAAAAAAACGGTTAACCGATTAACCGAAATGTACATATCCTATAAAAAAAAAAAAAAATGTGGGAAAGAATTTCAAAAATTTCAAAAAAAAAAAGGTTTAATTTTGAAAAATAAATAAATACATGTTCAAATAAGTACAGAAACCAAGTCGAATTTGTAAATGTATTGAACTGGTGATCACAGTTTGAACAGTTGACAGCTATAGGCCTACAGCTTTCATGCTTAAAACATAACTTGGTTTTTAAATGAAAGAGGGATCATACACGAACAACATAACCGGTTAGGGTAACGTAACCCTATTACAACAGAGATCACCAACCTCTAACAGGGCCTATGCACAGAATGCAGCTATTCAATACTCATTCTTGTTTAAGAATATGAGCATGTCTACTCAGGGGAGAGGCGGTTGCGGAGGCGATTCACAATCAGGCCAGCTGTAGAGAAGACTCTCTCAGCTGGAATTTGGGCATAAGATGAGGTTTGAGTCTGCGTGATCTGCGTGTAGGGAGGGGCAGCAGCCATATCATTAGCTACAACTAGCTAGATCTGATGGATTTGGACATTGGTGAGTGAAGTATAACCGGACGCGAGAGAGAGATCAGCCCCTGCAGCTCTGCCCGCTGTGAGCGACCGGTGAGCGGAGCAAAACACACCTTTAGACCTAACATATTTAGCTATGGCACTGTCGTATACATTGAATTATTCCATTTGATCATATGTAATCAACTTGGGCACCCCTCACAAAAAAAAAAAGAAAATGCAATAAAAATATTCATAACTCATATTCTCATATTCGAATACCTGAATAATTTCGAATATTCGAATATTCGATTAATCCTTCCCATCCCTAGTATGTAGTGTCTCTACTTTAAAGAGTCCTCTCCTGCTGATGTTCAGGTGTATATCAGTATGTAGTGTCTCTACTTTAAAGAGTCCTCTCCTGCTGATGTTCAGGTGTATATCAGTATGTAGTGTCTCTACTTTAAAGAGTCCTCTCCTGCTGATGTTCAGGTGTATATCAGTATGTAGTGTCTCTACTGGACATGTCTCCATGCTTTAATGTTCAAAAAGCTCTTTATTTTTCTCATACTGCCTGTGCTGCAGCACCTCTTTCCCCCTCTGTCTGAAACCAGAGCCCAGTCTGCTCTGATTGGTTAGCTGGCCGGCTCTGTTGTGATTGTTCGACTGATAACAGACGTCCCGCCCCTTAGCCTATCACGTACAATGTGTTGGAGCGGTAGCCAATAGAAGCACGAGTGTTACACAATGATGTCCCTATGTTACGAAGTAAACAATCTGTATATATGTACTGTTTGTGTTTAATTTTTTTAGTATTATTATTTATTTTGTATCTATTTTAATATATTTTAATTCATGTGTAATGCCTTGTTTACATCCACAAAAAGAATTGGGATGAATAAAGTATATCAAATCTAATTTAATCTAATAATGTCTGTGAGCAATCCAGCAAGGTAATGTAAGGCTGTGAGGCGTGTGACTGCAGTACCTTTCTTTTTTGCTGCCCAGTTTGTTCGCTGTGTATTGATCTCCATAATCGATCAGATTAAGCTGCCGTGAAAACACGTTCACTCGATTCCCGACGAACAGGTCCTCCTGATGGAGGTCTTCATATTTGGTCCTTCTCAAAAATATTCGCTGGTTTTTAACATCAAACTAAAAAGGCAAAAAACAAACACATTGGTCATTTAATAATATTATATAGTGGTAGACTTGAGCGGGATAAAATTACTATGAAAAATATCCCAGAGAGGGTTAACCTGGGTTGTAAAGCAGCGGGAAAATACATTCATGGAATAAAAATCCTGTTATTCTTCTTGAATATTCAATGAGACACTTCAACTTCTTGAATCGCCTGCTAAATTAGTATTTAATTTGAACTGCTTCTGATGTGCGTTATGTATGTTGTAAATTGTGTAGTTATGTGCCATTTGGGATTCAAGTCCTATTTGTACAGATATTTTGTGTCAATTACAAAAGAAGCCTAAGAAAGTTGAAGCAGCGTCTGTCACATTAAATGTAAATAAATAGTATTAGCAGTAGTGAATGCTCACCATTTCCACTGTGTTGTCTTGTGGGTAGTAGAAGAGTTGGTAGCGCCTGAGCAGAGCTGCAGTCGGGTCGTACCACTCACTGAGAAAGGCGTATCGTTCCTCCTGAAAATGTCAAGGAAAGAGAACACATCAGAGGGACAACGAGGCACAAATAACCCATATTTTAGGTAACAAAGGGACCTAAAAAAAGATCATAATGTCACTTTAAAACATGAGGCTATGATAATCTGTCACAAAGATAATTGTGTATATCTTAGTCTAAAGAAATAGACCCAAATGGTGAATAAGTTTAAGTCTAAATTATAAAGTTTAAGTAGTCTCTGTGCCCGTGTCAACAACATTTAAATTTGTTGCAGAGGACGTTCTGTTCCAGCGTTAACGACATCTCCCAGGTGCTTTATTTCATTTCTGATTTTATCTGTTCAAGATGCTCCATGTTTAAGTGTTTCACATTTTTGATATTGTTATCCCACCTTCTATCAGTGTTTTGATTTTGATCATCAACTTGCAGAGACTGCGTGAGTTATTAAAGGTAATGCAAGTACACTTTTAACCTTTGAATTGTAGTGGGGTAAAAGAACAAAGTAGCAAAAATGTTTAAATCCTTAAGTAAAGTAAAAAAGTATCTCAAAATTGTACTTAAGTACAGTATATGATTAAATGTAGTTATTTATTAACGTCACTGCTTGTTCCTAGCTGTTATGTATATTAAAATGTACATCCAATGCATGTGTTCATTTGTAGTTAGCATGTTAAAATGTAATATTTCAATTTCCTGTTTCTTTGTACTTCTACTCCACTACAGTTCAGAGGTAAATGGTGTACTTTTACTAGTTACTTTACAGATGTGGATGAATGATGTGAAATATAATCAAGTGTTAAATCAGACTTTAGTTCCACCTGGAGTAAATTCACAAGCTACCCTGCAGTATACAAAGTCATTCAAACTAGCTGCACCTTTACCAGCTTTGAGAACACTTTAATGATCAATCATTATAAAACATATCATATATATTATTCTGAAATGGACCAATCTGCACAATGACTACTTTCACTGTCGCTACTTTCACTAGATTTTGATGATAATACTTTTCTACTTTTACTTGAGTAACATTTTGAATGCAGGACTTTTACTGTAACAGAGTATTCCTACACTCTGGTACTTCTACTTTTACTCAAGTACAAGATCATAGTTCTTCTACTTTTACTCAAGTACAAGATCTGAGTACTTCTACTTTTACTCAAGTACAAGATCTGAGTACTTCTATTTTTACTCAAGTACAAGATCAGAGTACTTCTACTTTTACTCAAGTACAAGATCTGATTACTTCCCCAACGACTATTTAAAGTTAAATGTAGTATGTGATTGTAAACAGTATTTAGAATTCAATTTAAGGTAACGATAAAACGTTACAAATTAAGCTAGGCAGGCAACGCCTATCTTGTTAGTTGCCACCAATTATTATAGTTGTAAATGTTGTTTTTACTTTTAATTAGTTGTCAAAAAAGGTTATTTTAACGAGTCTAACGGTTGGTAAAGCTAACTGTTATGCTAACTGATAGCCTGTGTTTGCTATGCTTCCGTTAGCAAACACTTTTCGGTTTTGTCCGTTGAAGCGTTTCATATCCAAACCGTGCTGAATGTCTAACCATCGGATAGTGTGTTTACACAATCAGGACTGAACGGAGGGTTTTTAACTTACCATTTCTGCCCAATTCACAACGTTTATTCCTAAAGTCCCGATGCTGTATTCAGCTAGCAGACATTAGCCATCGTGCTGTGTCCCGTTGCTATAGAAACTGTGGACAAGGTGCGTTCAGGGTCTATAACTGACAATTGTCATAAAATAAAATGGTCCAATAGAAAATCAAAAAATACCCTATGTATTTTATTATGATTATATATTATGTATTATTATATTATGTTTTATTATAAGTACTGTACTTAAGTACATGTTTGAGGTATTTATACTTTACTTGAGTATCTAAGATGTCAATAACAACATACTGTATGGTATATTCATATTAATTTTGTCGACACTGTCTGCATTATACTGGATATTTGTATACCTGATATAGGCTATATTCAATTTCTATACTGCTGTTATTAATGCTTACACCTCCTTATATTGTTCATAGTGTAAATACCTCAGTTTGTTTATATCTTTCACATGTATATTATACTTGAATAACTTTCTCCTCTTTTTGCAGACTTTTCTCTGACCTCTGCAAGTCTCACATACAGTGTGTAAAGTGGTAATATTAGATCATAATTCAATATTTTAAGAGCTCTGCTGCCATCTTCTGGACTACAGGCTGAATGTAAAATGAGAGGAATTTATCATCAACACCTGGGATATAATTTGTACATTTCACAAATGTTTGTGCATAATGCATTTAAAGGTAAATACATAATGATAAATAACATTTAGAAAATCAAATCGGGAACATTATCAAACAAATATTTAAAATACAAAATCATAACATAAAAACAGAGAGATTTAGGCTAGTTTTGTTTATGTGGATCTGTGGTAATGTAACTTTAAGTGTTCAAATGTTACATATTTTTACAGTATACAGCAATAACCCATTATTCACATTATAGATCAGTAATTCACAAACTCTTCCATTTATTTCTGTGTTCTTTCTCATTTTTGACAGTAGATGCTTTTGCCTTGATTTCAAAAAACAACACGGGGCTTCCGTAGGAACAACACGTAGCGTTGTTCAGGGGCGGGGCTTAGCGAACGAACGTTCAAACATTGATCTGATGATCTCATGATTACGTCATAGCTTTGATCCGATGACATAATTCGAAGTGACGCATCAAAGCACATTGAAACATGCAAAGGGGCCTCATTATCACATCTGGTCACCCTTTGAGAGGCTTACAGAGAGTGCAGTGCGTTAAAAAACAGACAGTTATTTCACCAAAAGGATAGGATAACTTACCAAAGTAGAACTAACCCAGAGCATAGTAATTATTAGAAAATAATTATTACTACAGAGCAGAATTACTTAAAAAGATAGTAATTATTACAAAATAATTAGTATTACCAAGTAATTAAAATTAAATCTAAAATTACTATGTCTCAATCAGCTAGCCCACAGGAAGAGAAAATGGCAGCAATCGGTCAGGATGACATCCATCCAGTGGTTGTAAAGTTCTTCAGCAGGCTGCCAGTGGATAAGTGGGAATCCTTGAACAAAAGCACATCTGATGATGGCATCAAAATTTATGTGGCAGAGTTTATTTTGGACCTAGTAGATGTACTGACAAAATCCCTACTAGTAGCCATGAAGAACAACAATTTCATCATTTCTGAGGAGGTTGTTTGGTCCATTCTGGGCAACACACTCCCTCAGACTATCGCTGATTTTCTGGACATTAAGGACACGGTTGAGTGTGCCAGCGCCACAAGTTTAACCAGGCTGCTGGTGAAAGAAGCTGTAACCAGCGTCAAGTCAGCAGTCAGCTGCAATTCCCAGGCTGAGGGTTTTATGGAAAGCGAACACGTCACTTCTCACCACAGACTTGATGTCATGGTTGGTCACGCCATCCGTATGTTGAGAACTATTGGGGCTAAGATGAAGGGTTTGTTTCGATTTAGATTACGCAAAGAGAAGAGGGCTATGGAGACCTCCACTGATGGTCAAAAAGGGGATGACGTCAACGATGAAAAGAGCCACGAGTCATCTGGCCCCTCTAAGACCTCAGAGGTCGACTATACCCTCTTTCAAACCCCAGTTGCTCCCCTCTTTCAAACCTCAGAGACAGGGTCTGCCCACTCAAAAACCTCAGAGGTCAACTATTCCGTCTTTCAAATCTCAGGGTCCGAGTCTACCCTCTCAAAAACCTCAGTTGCTCCCCTCTTTCAAACCTCAGAGACAGGGTCTGCCCACTCAAAAACCTCAGAGGTCAACTATTCCGTCTTTCAAATCTCAGGGTCCGGGTCTACCGACTCAAAAACCTCAGTTGCTCCCCTCTTTCAAACCTCAGAGACAGGGTCTGCCCACTCAAAAACCTCAGAGGTCAACTATTCCGTCTTTCAAATCTCAGGGTCCGAGTCTACCCTCTCAAAAACCTCAGTTGCTCCCCCCTATCAAACCTCAGAGACAGGGTCTGCCCTCTCAAAAACCTCAGAGACCAAATCTGCACTCTCTAATAGATCAGGGTCCGTACCTCGATTCCCTAAAACCTCAGCCAGTTCTGGGTTGAGGACCGCCTCAAGCGGTTAGAAGTCAGCATTGGAAGCGATACATCCAGAATGGTCGAGGATATAATTACAAAAGAGTTTTTTAAAATCACAGAGCCCCTAATGGATAGTATGACCAAAAGTGAGAGAGATCTTCTTAGAGCCGACACGGTCGTGGAGATTGCTGAACTCACTCAATTCATCGTGAAGGAGAGTCTGGGAGCAAAGAGCAATTCAAAGACTACCATTGAAGAAGTAGAAGGCGAGATCAAGCTGGGCGAGAAAAATATATGCGGAAAGATCAAGGCCTTCTTAACCAGACGTGTTGCCAAACTGACCATACATCGAATGTTGTCAGGGCTGAAGAAAACCTTTTGCCCTGGAGCAAGAGCTAGCTTGAATTCAATGAGGGCTTTTGATAACGATATTGATGATTTGCTCACGGAGGAGGGTGATGGAGACCACGATTGCAACGAAGTTTGTGTTTATCAGAGAATGAAAGACATTTCCCTCGGCAAGAACCATGTGTTCGAAATGCTTCTCAAAGAACTCCTCTACACTCACACCACGAGAGAGATGACGATTCCTGAGTTTACCCCAGGAGTTACGGAAAGATTAGTTGCCCCACCCCCAGAGGCTGTGAAATCTGCGATAAAGAGGCAAGTGTGTCGCTTCTTAGGAGTGTTCGGGTGGTTTGTGAACAACGAGGCTGTCACACAAACTAAAAGGATGATATCGGCTTTGGAGGAGATTGAGGCGCCACCAACAATCACAGAAGAAGCCCCAGTGTCAGTGTCATCGAAAGCCAAAATGGAAGTCAAGGTTCTGGTTCAGAAACTGGTCACACGGCTTTTCAAAACGCAAAGGTGAACCACGACATTGGAAACGCAGTCGGCATCGTTGAGAGCTTGTTGGAGAAAGTGTGGGCCAAAGTCGAGGGCAAAGCTTCACAGTAACCCCGGACACATTTCAGACCCTCGACAAGGTGGTTTACAAGGACCTGGTCAGGATCTGGGGCTGCGCAGAGTCCGTGGTCGTGACGTTCAACATGGAAGGATCGTCAGAAGAAAATTGCATCGCGTCCATTTTCAAAGCTCGCCTGATGAGTCAACCAAAGAAGAGAGGAGCCGTCTGCAAATTCCTCCGCTCTGTAGGCAAGGCCATCAGCAAGCCTTTCAGACGCAGCTCTGAGCCCGTGTGGGTTCTTTAAAGGGGGTTATAGAAATGTGGGGTCTTTAATGGGGGTTATTGAAATGTGGGGTCTTTAATGGGGGTTATTGAAATGTGGGGTCTTTAATGGGGGTTATTGAAATGTGGGGTATTTAAAGGGGGTTATTGAAATGTGGGGTATTTAATGGGAGTTATTGAAATGTGGGGTCTTTAATGGGGGTTTTTGAAATGTGGGGTATTTAAAGGGGGTTATTGAAATGTGGGGTCTATTGTAGGGTGGGATCTTAAGTTAGGGTGGTATATATGTGTGGGTGGGTTCATCATGTGTGGGTGGTTGGGGGTTTCACTCCGGTTTTTCCCGCTTACCATGCAACGGATTGGACGATTAACATCTCCACCAAAAACTGCATGGTATCAACCTTTTATATTGTTATCAATAAATGTTGAAAAGCATTTTTACTGTTTCTCTGTCTTTAGTTTACGGTTGAATCTGTTAATATGTAAAACATGCTGAAGGTCTGCTATTTTAAGTTTCACTTCAAGATCAAACCTTTTTGTTTATTGTGAGAAAAATACTCAGTTACAAAACAAATGAATGTGTTATATATGTTATTGTGTCATTTTACAAATATATAGTAAATTGGGCAATTACATTGTCACAGCAGCAGTGTTGTCACGCATTACACATGAGTGAAACTATTTAAAAGTGAGTATAAGACACAACTATAATAAAACAAAGAATGTACATGAACAGCAAATACATGCAACATTACAATAGAAAATACATCTAAATAATACACAATATAAAGAAAATACTGAATAGATTTAAATACTCTACAATATACAATTGCACTAGGCAACAGATAGAAATATACCGAGTATTAAATAATTAAAATAACCAATACATTAGAAAATGGTACTGTTGTGGAGCACCTAATCACAACAATCTTTGAAATTCCGATTGTCTTTAAACGCACCAATTGACCTGTTTTTTGTACCCGGAACAAAATAACAGTCAAAGTCTCGTCGAGTATTTCTTCGTCATAACTGTGTTTTGTGAAGTAGGCATTAGATTAAAAATAAACAATAAAAAGGTAGAAGTCTAGGTTATAACTTCAGGGACTCTTAAATAAAGTTGTAATGGGTTCCTCTGCTGGTCTCAGACTTTATATGCGTGATAATAACGGACCATTAATCCTGGATGGGGGTCTGGCGACTGAAATGGAGGCGCAGGGAATCAAATTACAGGTAAAATATAATTAATAATAACAATAATATGTACTTAATTCAATATATTAACCAAGGTTTATACTGTATCGGTCAGTTTCTCATTTAAATACTTAATTATCTGCAGCAAGTAGGCTTGCATCTTCCTGTTTACTAAAATAAAGTTACCTGATTTATTTAATATCATGTAATAAAATAATAATACTCATGGACGCGGGAAGGGGGTGCTGAGAGGGCTGCAGCAACCCCATCTGCGAGGCGCCACTAGCACCCGCAACCCCCCCTCGCATACAAATCTTTCTGTAAGAGTAAGTATTATCAAATACACTATAAAAAATAAGGTAGCTATAAAAGTACGATCAATACAACAAACAATGAATAGCAAAGTGAAAGAAGGCAATTTAAAATAAATATTTCATGGATTTAGGATTATAATCTAAAAGCTTGTTCAGGTACAAATAAATGCCAAAAGGTGTATTTAATGAAGACTGAAACAAAAACAAGAGAAAAGGTGTTGGAAAATGTATAAAATGTTTGTCCATGTGTGTGCGCCTCACACAGGGAGACCCTCTGTGGAGCGCCAGGCTTCTGTACACAAACCCCCAGGCCATAAAAGAGATGCTCATTACAGGTAAATCCATGCACAATATCATATTAAAGAGGACATATAATGCTCATTTACAGGTTCATATCTGCATTGTGTGCCTCCACTGTGACATGTTTACATGCTTTCATGTTCAAAGAATGCTTTTGCAGACCATTTAAAACCTATATAACACACTACAGGAAAGTTAATAGTACAATACAGCACTCCCTATCAGAGATGGCAAAAGTACACACATCCTTTACTCAAGTAGAAGTACAGAGGCTTTGAAATGTACTTAAGTAAAAAGTACCCATAACTAGCAGCTGTTTTAAAGAGTACCTGACCTCCCTTTATATTAATAGAACAATAATGTCATTGTTACCCTAATGAATGTTTCCATGCTGAACAACGGCAACATGACAACGTTTTCATTGTTCCCTCTTCTTTAGAGAAGACCAGGAAATGATGGATACACGGATCGTGTTCAAATCAATAGGCACGCAATGACTCTAAATAATAATGATCACGCCACCAAACACACATTCAAACTAAAGGAACCAGCCTGTTTGGAGAATGTAAGAAGTAAAAAGTACAGGTATTTGGGTTCAACATGTAAGAAGTCAAAGTAAAAAGTCATCAGAAAAATAAGTAGTGGAGTAAAGTACTGATACCAGAAACATGTACTCAAGTACAGTAACGAAGTATTTGTACTCCACTACTTCCCACCTCTGCTCTCTATCAACACACAGTTTTTAAACATGGTGCATCAACAGGTTTCTGCTCAGTGGGGCTGATGTTATCACCACAGCCACGTACCAGGCGAGTGTTTCAGGATTCATGAATCACCTGGACGTGAGTTGTGATCGAGCCAAAGAGCTGATGATGTCCGGAGTTCACCTCGCTAAAGAGACTGTGGAGAAATTTGTTTCTGACACTCATCCAACAGGTAGAAAACTACACTTTAGACACTACAGTTTGGGCTGTATTGCTTATATGTCTTCTGTAAGATGTGTGCAAAGCAAACATCCAAACACACACGTAGGAGTCGATTTGTGTCTGTCGATTTCTCCTAAATTCGCCAAAAGTGACATAAGGTAATGCCTAATTTGCATATTTAAACATAACATTTCAGAAAAGTTGTAATACAAAAAGCAATTTGTCTAATGTTAGTAATGAACCTGGAAAGTTTCATGGTGATATCTATTAGTTAAATGTTTTACCCTATTCCCCTGCAGTGTATGAATATTACAATACATATCTTTAAAGTCGGTTTTCTCTTCCTCTCGCACCAGATATCTCCACTTCAGAAGGACTTACATACACCCAACTTCCCAGTTACATTCCTATCTATTTTCTGGAGCTTTTTACAAAGGCTTTTATTCATAGATTATTCAAACCCTTATTTATAGGTCATTTATTAACTAAAAACATGGAGAAAACTGATTTTCCGGTTACTGATTTATGGAGTGATACAAAGAGATATTCAAAGGGTCCTCTGTAAAACCTTAAACCCTTATATGTTGTTAGAAAATTGTCACTCGTCACCAGCTTGAGCTTCAATCTCAGGATCCATGTATTTCTGATCCTCTCCAGAATGGAAGTAGTCATCACATACAGAGCATCAACTAGTTCCTGAACAGTGTCCTTCACATGCTGATATACAAGAGAGGGAGTTACACAGTCACAAGATGGAGGAATAGAAAGCAGTATTCAATGTTTAGTTCAGATTAGCTCCACGTCAGAAATGATCATGCTTGTCATATGTCTCTCTCCATAGAGGCTGAATCATCATGTTAATCACATAGCTATCATATGCCTAAAACAGTCCTGATGCTCTTCTAGGTAATCATACATCCTGTCATGTACTCAGCTACAGTTGGGATACCTTTGTTATCATGTTACTCTGATATTGGAAGAGGACATTCAGTATTTTCCAACATATGTAAACAAAATAAAACATGAATTTTGAACCTGGCTTTATCCAATGTTCACATCTCTCAGGGCGGAGGCGTCCGCTGGTGGCCGGTTCTGTCGGACCGTACGGAGCGTTTCTGCTCGACGGCTCCGAATACACCGGGTCGTACGCAGAGAAAATGAGTGAAGAGGTGAGCTGGTCGTACCGGTATTAACTTCTTTATCTTTTACAGGCACAACAAATTCAACGAATCCTAAATCTCGGACCCCCTCCAGCAGCGCTCTTTAAATGTGTATACAAATAAAAAAGTGAACACTATATAAGAATTTTCCTGTAACATGAATCCATGCAATTTAAAATATGGGTTTGTTTTCTGACACTGCAGAAAAAACAGATCAATGCTGTTGCTAAGCATTGATCTGACAACAAATCTATTCAGCCTTAGGTTTACAGATAATAGTTATATTGTTATTTTTCATAAAAATCAACAGTAACATTATGTAAAGAAAGTCATAAACACACATTGAAAAGGTTAAAATTATGGAAAAAAAGATTACTTGCTGTTAAATTCAGCTCTTAAAGGCGGGGTAGGTAATTCCCTTCAGAAACACTTGTTGTTATATTCCATGGAATGCTCTTAACATCCCGATAGCAATGAATATATTAAATGCTTTGTCACCTGTGGAAACCGTGGCGCTGTAAAAAGCACGACCAATCATCTGAGCCGGCCCGGCTAAAATAACTGGATGGCCTACCTGCCTGTCAGCCTTCCATCTGTGCACAAACTTATCTCGTGCCCTCATTGGTCATGTGCGCGTTTGTGTGTGTTGGAGGAGGGGCTCTGTGAGGAAGTCTGAAGGAAGAGGCAGATTTTTTTCGGCTGCGTACTTTCAGATTCTAGCGCACTCGAGCTGGTTTCTCCATTCTTACCTACCCTACCTTTAATTTAGTTGAAAGATTTTACTTAGAAAAAATAGAAAATGATTTTAATATTTTGCATATTTCTGCACATTATTACAGACTAAAGGTGCACAGCGTTTCCCCTTTAATTCATATATTTTCATAGTAATTTCTCATATTTCTTAAG
The DNA here is from genome assembly GCA_031216635.1 of Dissostichus eleginoides. Lineage (NCBI taxonomy): Eukaryota > Metazoa > Chordata > Actinopteri > Perciformes > Nototheniidae > Dissostichus > Dissostichus eleginoides. The sequence goes on along the minus strand of CM062270.1, from coordinate 32,095,540 downwards.
TATATATATATATATAATATTTCTTATAATATTTTGTCTCAATATTTATTGTTAACTTTTAATTGAACTTCTCTTACTGTGTTTCAAGTATGCTCAAATCCCCCAAAGCAAGTTCCTTGTGTGTGAAAACCTTGGAAATAAAACTAAATTCTGCACTTTTGAATGCATACCTGTTGGTTCAAGGGGCATCAGAGCATCTTTTCGAAAGGCTTAAGTCATATTTAATGATCTCAGGTGTCTTTGTTGCTTCTTTGAAGGATTTTAAAGTGTGGCACCGGCCTCAGATCGAGTGTATCGCAGCAGCGGGAGCCGACTTCGTGGCTTTTGAGACGATCCCGAGTCTGAAGGAGGCGAAGGCTCTGGTGGATCTGCTCCGAGAGTTCCCCGATGTTAAAGCCTGGCTCTCCTTCTCCTGTAAGGTAAACACTGTCTGTGTGGTGGAGATCATGCAATGTTTTTAGTGTTTGTTGATTGTTATGTACCTACCTAAGGACTGCAGATGGAAATGAGCTATTAGCTATAATCTCTTCTCTTTTCTGAGATGAATGTAATTGTATGCATGAGGTGCATCTCACTTCGGTTAAATGGATTCCTTGCGTCCCTCACCTGCGTCGTTTCCCTGCGACTAGTCCCTCCCACCAGGGAAGCATAGAGAGACGCAAGGAAACCACGAGAAGCAGGGAAATTAGTTTTAAGAGCAATGGGACGTCCTTTCCTCCGGAGCGTCACGTGAAGCGACGTCCGTTTGTGATGACGCCGCACAGCTGATCGTCTGACACCAGCCAGATCAGTGCATGTGCTGCATCGTCCAATCAGTGAGCGATACACCGTAAGGGGGCGGGGCGAGTGTCTGAGGATTTCACCGGAGGATGGTCTGGTAGTTCCTCCATTATCGCTCCTCCATTATCACTCCTCGATCCTCGGTCCTCCAGCAAAAATAAGGCTGAAGATGGCGCAGACAAATCAACTTCCGGTGATACCGAGCCCGAGGAGCGTGGAAATGAAAAATAACCAAAGTGAGACGCACCCAAGGTCCTTGTTGAAATAAATACATAATAATAACTGCAAATATACTAAATAACTAGGGCTGAAACACTTCATTCAACAACATCTTACTTTCTACATCTTAAGTTTGTTATTCTTAAAGTTCAATCAAGATGACATTTTTAGGAACCCTTGAAAACGAGATGGTTCCTCATAAGGGGTTTATCATAAATACATATATTTCAGATTTAAATCTATGACCAAATTATAAAAAATAAATAAAATAGAGACCCTTTGGAGAGGAGAGTAATGTCCAGGAAAAAACTAAGAGAAGGATTTAGTAAAAGTACAAGAGTATAATCATAAAAATATACTTAAAGTACCAAAACTAAAAGTACACATTATGCAAATTGGCCCATTTTAAGAATAATATATTATATGCAGTATCTTGAATATAATTATCAATGCATTAATGTGTTTATTAAAGCTGCTGTGATGCAAGTCACATTTCAGACTTGATCTGATCATTAAAGTATTATCGTATCGTAAAGGTGCAAAAAATGGAAATTCTCAAGTAAAGTACAAGTCTCTCAAAATTGAACTTAAGAGTCTGATTGCAAATCTTAGGTACTGTTGGGAAAATACTGAATGTACTCTTCCAATATCAGAGTACACATGATAACAAAGGTATCCCAACTGTAGCTGTGTACATGACAGGATGTATGATTACCTAGAAGAGCATCAGGACTGTTTTAGGCATATGATAGCTATGTGATTAACATGATGATTCAGCCTCTATGGAGATAGACATATGACAAGCATGATCATTTCTGACGTGGAGCTAATCTGAACTAAACATTGAATACTGCTTTCTATTCCTCCATCTTGTGACTGTGTAACTCCCTCTCTTGTATATCAGCATGTGAAGGACACTGTTCAGGAACTAGTTGATGCTCTGTATGTGATGACTACTTCCATTCTGGAGAGGATCAGAAATACATGGATCCTGAGATTGAAGCTCAAGCCGGTGACCAGTGAGATTTTTATCAAGTACTTAATGATTTAATGAGGATTGATGAATCTTTGCGTCGTCCTCCTCCTCCTCCTCCTCCTCCTCCTCCTCCTCCTCCTCAGGATGGGCGGAGTCTCTCTGAAGGCAGCTTGTTCTCGGAGGCTGTGCAGGCTGTGATTGGTTCAGATCAGCTGGTGGCGGTTGGGGTGAACTGCTGCCCCCCCGCCCTGCTGCAGCCGCTCCTGGACTCTGCTGCGTCTCTGGGGACGGACCCCTGCTGGGTGGTTTACCCCAACAGTGGAGAGGACTGGGACTCTGAGCACGGGTCAGTGTAATGCCGATCTAAATGTCCCATCTGCCAACACTCTCATATCACTCAAACAATCCCTCAAAACTCACCTTTTCACTCTTGCCTTCAACTCCTAACCCTCTCACCCCTCGCCCTTATTCCACCTAGCTTAGCACTTTTTACTATGTTGTTATTGTTCTTCTTTACTTGCTTGCAAAGCGCTTTGAGCACCAGGAAAAGCGCTATATAAATCAAATGTATTATTATTATTAATGCAGTCTAATAATTAAACAATTAGAATATTCTTAATGTACATTTTACCTACATTTATATATATGATTCAAGATTCATGATATGAATGCTGGATGGTTACTAGTCATTGAGTATTTACACAATGTGGTATTGATCGTTTTAGGGTACTTTTACCCCTGTTGACTGTTCATGAATTCAGTGCAATCATAATTTGGAAAGAAAAAACGTGGCTCTACTGAGATTATGAAGCTATACATTTGCAAAACAAACTCATACATTTAAGGGGAAAAGACTTTGATATTTTATTGGACTTTAAAGTCATAGATTTTTGAAAAAGGAAATAACACCTCAATCTTCTCCCAGATCGGTGGTAATAATAGTGGTTAGTAATAAAGAAGAAACTGGTATATTCTCAGGGATATGTTAACAACGGATATGTATTTGTGAGAACACATAATTATAGAAACTAAAACGTTGAGTATTCTGAGATAAATTAAGTCATAAATGTACAAAAGAAACCCACAAATAACCCCAAAAATGATTGAATAATATCCGAAAAATCATAAAAAGTTTATAGAAATATAATAAAGTCGGTCGTTTTCTTTTTCCTCACAAAGGTGGCGAACATCAAAGACAGCCTCATCATCGATCCCCAAACTGAGTCACACGTGGAGGAAGCAAGGAGCCGCTTTGATCGGTGAGGTGGACTGGCTTTTTAAGAAGAATTTCCTCCTGAGTTTTCTCCAATAATTCCTTGTTGTTTTATTTTTTATTGATTATTATTTTGTATTATTTCAATCAGGAGAGACTTCAATTTGTTTAAAGAACATTTATTGACACATATGATAAATGTTAAGTCTTTGGCAATTAGACCCCGATCCTGAAATCGTATATCTAAAGGGGGAAAGGCAGCCGCGAGCATATAGGGAACCCCCCGGGGTCTAGACACTGGTGATGATGCTGAAGATCTGGATTTGAAGAGGGGATGGGATGAAGAGGGGATGTGATGAGGTCTTTGGGTTAGCTCTCCTGGCACTGGATGTGATGAAAGGAGGTGGATGAAGAGGGGATGTGATGAGGTCTTTGGATTAGCTCTCCTGGCACTGGATGTGATGAAAGGAGGTGGATGGGGAGGAGGTGTGATGAGGTCTTTGGATTAGCTCTCCTGGTACTGGATGTGATGAAAGGAGGTGGATGAAGAGGGGATGTGATGAGGTCTTTGGGTTAGCTCTCCTGGCACTGGATGTGATGAAAGGAGGTGGATGGGGAGGAGGTGTGATGAGGTCTTTGGGTTAGCTCTCCTGGCACTGGATGTGATGAAAGGAGGTGGATGGGGAGGAGGCGGGCCGCAGCATGAACACCTGAAATCACGCTGACTGCAGGAGAGAGGAGAACCATTTTAAAGTTTGGCTGCAGCACAGTGATTGGCTGCTGAGATTGAGGTGAATGTAATAGGTTAACAGAGAGCCCGTGATGAGCTGATTATAAGCAGCTGCGGAGTGAATGCATACCAGTCTTCCTGAAAGAACTTGCGCTGAGCTTCATTTACTCATATTTATTTGTTATTTTCTTCCTCAGGCGGTTGCTGCCGTGTCGGCCCTGATGAGATCGCAGAGTTACGACGGGAGTTGAAGGGAAGCAGCACGACTGTAGAGTGACTGTAACGACAGAAAGATGTCAGAAACTTTGACAAATAAATAAGTGTATAAATCACAGACATCGATCACACACCAGCCTTTCTGATTTCCCTTGTTCATGCTTTACAGGGAAAATATGAACAATGTTATATTCCCAATTTCAAAAATAAAATGTCACATATTTACCTGTTACGACCCCCTCCACTCCACTAGGGGTCTCTGCCTTTGTGTTCTGCTTGCTGGCTCTTGTTTGTGTTTCAGGTGATCAACCAAATGAGCCACACCTGGGCCGTCGACAGACAAGGCCAACACCACTGCCCTCTCACTCTTCTGTTGGACGCGTCTTTGTTTCTGCACATTTACACACACCCATACACGCAATCATTACTGATGACTGACTTCCACATTTGCTTAGGTTTCTTTGAAGTCCTTTGGTTTTTGTTATAGTAAATAAATACGCTTTTTGTTACACTTAACTTGTCTGGTCTCCCATCTTTGTTGCAGCCTGTAACATTACCATTGAACAATCATCATTCTGTAGATGATTTGATAATGTCCATATGTTGCAGGTGTCTGCACAAATATTCAAAGTCCACTTAAGCCACTCAACATTTTTCTACTTTAAAGGGGACCTATCATGCAAAATGCACTTTTTGATGTCTTTTATACATAAAGATGTGTCCCCGGTGTGTCGGGGAACTCAGGCAGCGTCAGAAAATAAAACCCTCTCTCTTTTCCTCCGTACCCAAATCTCTAAAAACGGGGCTACAACGGAGCTGATCCAGATTTGCGTCCGATATGACGTAATATCTGAAATGTGGACCCACGGCCCTATCAGAAAGTTGCTATCAGAAACAATGCCCGACTGTTTTGGACGTAATATGGTCGGTGTTTACATTAGCATCGCTAACACTCAGAGCTAACCTGTACTGGAGAGCATGTGTGTGAAGAAGCAGGAAATAAAAAGGAACTCACCTTGTGGTATAATCGGCAAGAGAGAAAGCCTTTGAGCTCCATACTGTTTCAGAAAGAATCCTTGATAATCCATGATATGGCGTTTCATCACGGCATTATTTAGTTTAGACAGTAGCTGCCGGGTCCCGCATGAGCTCAGACCCCTCCTTTTTATTTAATCACATTTTTTTTTTTTAAAGCTTTATCCCCCAAATCAGCCCTTTTGAAACAGGAAGTGAAACAGAGGGATATGAGGCATGGCTAGAATGGGTGATCTGTTTGGTATTTTGAGCAAAACACTTCATAGACATGTTTTTTATATATTTGTATATATCTGAGACCTGTGCTATTGCCTAAAAATAGCATGATAGGTGACCTTTAAACATAAAGTTAGGGGTTCTGGATGAAAAAAACGTTCCCACTTTAATAAAAACAATGATTGTGTTGGTTAAAATATCTATATTCAATGCTCAATGAATAACTATTCAGTTTAAATCAATCAAAATGTATTTAGAAAGCCTTGGAGAGGGGAGTACTGTTCAGAAAACTCCGGGAAGAAAATCTAAGATTAAAGTAGTACATTTAAGAGAAAACATCTTCGTTATTTTCCGTGATTAAAGAGGTACTGTAAATAACCGTGAAAAGAATAACAAGAAAACTAGAATATTCTCTGAAATTATTGGATCATACATTAAGGAAAAATTTACATTTCTCAAAGTCACAAAATTCAAAAGAAAATGTATTCAGGGACCTCAGAGAATTTGTGATATTTTTCTAGCAAATGTTGACTTTGTAGTAAAAGAATATTCAACCTTTTTCGTGTGAATTTACCACTTTTATCTTAGAGATTATCCAATTTGTTTTATCATAAATGTACAACTTTAGGAAATCAAGATTGTACCCCTCCCCTGCCTCTACAATTTAATTGCCATGCCTTTTCTTTTGGAAAAATCCAATAAAATGTCCCAATATATTTCATTATGTAGTGTCTCTACTTTAAAGAGTCCTCTCCTGCTGATGTTCAGGTGTATATCAGTATGTAGTGTCTCTACTTTAAAGAGTCCTCTACTGCTGATGTTCAGGTGTATATCAGTATATAGTGTCTCTACTTTAAAGAGTCCTCTCCTGCTGATGTTCAGGTGTATATCAGTATGTAGTGTCTCTACTTTAAAGAGTCCTCTCCTGCTGATGTTCAGGTGTATATCAGTATGTAGTGTCTCTACTTTAAAGAGTCCTATCCTGCTGATGTTCAGGTGTATATCAGTATGTAGTGTCTCTACTTTAAAGAGTCCTATCCTGCTGATGTTCAGGTGTATATCAGTATGTAGTGTCTCTATTTAAAGAGTCCTCTCCTGCTGATGTTCAGGTGTATATCAGTATTTAGTGTCTCTATTTAAAGAGTCCTCTCCTGCTGATGTTCAGGTGTATATCAGTATGTAGTGTCTCTACTTTAAAGAGTCCTCTCCTGCTGATGTTCAGGTGTATATCAGTATGTAGTGTCTCTACTTTAAAGAGTCCTCTCCTGCTGATGTTCAGGTGTATATCAGTATGTAGTGTCTCTACTTTAAAGAGTCCTCTCCTGCTGATGTTCAGGTGTATATCAGTATGTAGTGTCTCTACTTTAAAGAGTCCTCTCCTGCTGATGTTCAGGTGTATATCAGTATGTAGTGTCTCTCTGAGGTTATATTGTCACGTAATCCTCTGTCATGTGTATTTTTGCCTGAATTAAATACATGAAATTAAATGAAGATGATTTTTCCACCAGTTTATAAAAATCTTAATTTATTGGAAAAGCAATAATAAATAAAGCAGTACATCTAATTTGCACAATGACATCTGTATTGGGTCAGAGAAAAACTGTGGCTGTACACAAACATAACAAATAAATAACATGCATTCATCACTTTCTGTAGTTCCACTTTTTCAACGATTCACTTCAAAATCTGGGATTATCAACGCAAAACAATCTTACTGGAGGTTTCACGAAGAACAACATCATGTCAGCTGCGTTCACTACACTTTATCTTGCAAGCATTTCCACTGAGATCCACAACACAAGCCCACCTACCTGTACAACGAGTTATAAAAGACTAAGAAATAAACAACTTAAATATGACCCCAAAAATGATTCGAATCCACGTCTGAGAATCCTAAAAGTCATGAATTCACCGATATTATATATACTGGTAACACTGTGTTTTTCTTACTGTCAACAAATCCCACAAGAAGACCAAAACCGTGAGATTTTATTTAAGTTTTATTGCGAGTTTCAGCTCATTACCTGACTGTTCATGTGCTTTATAGACGTGATGGAGTGTGAGGTATTAAAAGGGACCTATTCTGCACATGTTCAGGTGAATATTTGTATTTTGTGCCTCTACTGTGATACTTTAATGTCATGTGTTATGAAGCATTTTGGCACTTCCTGTTCGCTCGTCTAGAAGTCAGTGGTTTTTAGAACATGTTTTTGGTTAAAAGCCTGAACTAAGGTGTACAACGTTAAGAGATTTTAACATTCTGTTCTATATAAAATATGTAAGTAAATACCCCACTGGTGCTATGTGTCAGCAGTTGATAACAAGTGTCTAAATTAGCTGCCATTAGCTTAGCGGTATTAAAGTGAAGTCATGTGACCGTGCTGTAGTTCCTGCATAGCCTAACGTTAGCTTTTCACCTCTAGAGATAGCATTTACGCGTTCATATTTATAAAAGTGGTGTTAATATGTGGAGATTATCCTGCTCAACAAAATATGTAAGTATCATAAACAGCTAATCATCCCAAAGGTTGTAGTAGAGGGAACCAGTGAGATGCTAACTTCTACAGCACTCAAGAAGAAGGACAATTAAGAAAGAGAAGGACGTTTTTGGAGGCAAATCTTCCCGGTAACAACGATGACCAATGAGAGACGAGCTTGCTCTCAAACATGGCACTTAAAACGTAAAGGTCCCCTATTATACTGTTTTCATCAATATATTATAGGTCTCAGATATATACAGAACCTGTCTCTGATTGGCTGAAACACCAAACAGATCATTGCAGCATCCCATAATCCCCTCTGTTTCAGCCCTGTTTCCAAAGTGCTGATTCTCTGTCTGTTACTTTAGATGAAAATAAGGAGCCCCTCCCCACGCCCCCTCTGAGAGATATTTGGTTAGAAAGAACACAAAGGTGCTCTAGGAGGAGATGCAGGTGATAAGGTGGGGGGGGGGGTTACCTTGGTTGCTGATTGGCTAATGGTTACACAAGACAAAACATCGTTATGACATCATAAAGTGTCCAAAATCTGATCAGCTCATTTTCAGACAGGTTTTTATATAAATGGATCAGGACAAAAAGAGAGAGAATCTTTTTACACAGAGGGGACAGACCTGGATTTTGCATAATAGGTGACCTTTAACACATGGTTGGTTTTTGTCTTTGCATGGGATTAGTTGGTAGTAAAATACAAAACCAGACTTATCCTGTTAATCTAAGTGTTTCTGTACTTTAACATCTTGTTATTGAACCTTTCCCTCAGTCTGCGATGTCCTCCTCCAGGTCTCTGTCGGGGGATCTCTGTCTGTACTCGCTGCTGTTGGACAGGCGTTTCCAGCTGGAGTCTTTCTGGCTGCCGGTGCTGTTGGAGCGGCCGATGTTGGCGAGGCGTTTGGAGGTCGTCCTCTCTTCTTCCACGTCCTCCACGGAGCTGCTGTGACCCGCGTCGTGCTGCAGGTTCTCCAGGTTCAGAGCCCAGGGCCCGAGCTTCTGCCAGTTCACCCGCTGGAAGGCCATGATGCAGTGCAGGTTACCCCCCACCTGGGAGAAGTTGTCTGAGGTTAGTTTCTGACAAAGACATTTTTAATACAATCAGCAACAAATAAAAAGGACAGCTCTCCTTAAAATTTGAAACATGTTTTGCTCGCAGTGCTTTTTCTTACACCAAGTTCCACGACAATCTGCTTTAATCCTGCTGAAACACGACCTTGTTGACGAAGGTAAACAGAAACTACATAAAACTTCTATCAACAAGGTCTGTGGATTATCTTGATTAATGGGGTAATATTCTTTTTTTGCACAAGCCGAGTGCTTTCAAGTCCCATTATATTGGACAGAAGACAGACATTCCTAAGGTTCCATAGATGAATAAATAGCACAACTGGTATGAGGGGTATATATGTGCTTTTTGTTTTGTAGTGTGTGAGTTAGGAACCTTTTTGGTTTTGCGGCGCTGAATCCCTCTCTCTGTGTGACGGATGTCCAGATATTCTGGATTCTGAGTGTTCAGGTCCGTCACAATGTCCAGCCATCTGGAAACACCATTCATGGTTAAACAATCCACTAAAGTAGACCATTAAATATAAACTGAATAAGTTAAATATAGTTCCAATGGTGTTAAGTAACTAGGTACATTTACTCAAGTAATTTTGAGGTACTTTGTACTTTTCCTCCACTCCATGTATTTAATCCCTTTAGTTACTTCACAGATGTGGATGAATGATGTGAAATATAATCAAGTGTTAAATCAGACTTTAGTTCGACCTGGAGTAAATCCACAAGCTACCCTGCAGTATACAAAGTCATTCAAACTAGCTGCACCTTTACCAGCTTTGAGAACACTTGAATGATCAATCATTATAAAACATATCATATATATTATTCTGAAATGGACCAATCTGCACAATGACTACTTTTACTGTCGCTACTTTCACTATATTTTGATGATAATACTTTTCTACTTTTACTTGAGTAACATTTTGAATGCAGGACTTTTACTGTAACAGAGTATTCCTACACTCTGGTACTTCTACTCAAGTACAAGATCTGAGTACTTCTACTTTCACTCAAGTACAAGATCTGAGTACTTCTACTTTTACTCAAGTACAAGATCTGAGTACTTCTACTTTTACTCAAGTACAAGACCTGAGTACTTCTACTTTTACTTAAGTACAAGACCCGAGTACTTCTACTTTTACTCAAGTACAAGATCTGAGTACTTCTACTTTTACTTAAGTACAAGATCTGAGTACTTCTCCTGCCTCTATATAGTTCCTTATTTAATATATAGTGAAAAAAGGGGAGGGTCTTACTTCTTACAGTGGATCGCCGGGTGTTTCCTGCTGGGTTCACCAATCAGGATCCAGTGCTCCATCTCATTTATGGGGAGAGGACCCCTTTGTTAACAAAACATAGAAATGGAAATGGAGGAATAAAGTACAAATATTACTCTCTGCATTTAACCAAACCTGCTGTTAGGAGAAAACACACGACACTGGTCAGTTACTACGGTAACTCTTAAGGACTCAAACAATATGTTAATTAGTATTTTTAAGTATATGTATTTCTTGTACACATTTTCATTTTCTTTTATTATTTTTGTCTTATTATTATAAATTAATTGTGTTTTTTTTAATAATATTTTGTTATAAATTAAATGTTTTACTCATTTATTTGCATGTATTATTAATATGTTTATCTATGCAACATTACTAAAAAAGAAATCCTTTACAAATTATCAACACAAAGTTTGAAAAAAGGCAAAAATGTAGAGAAAAATATCCACAGAAATCTGAATAATACAAACATAAATAATAATAATAATAATACATTTTATTGAAGTGCTTTTAAAAGTGCTCAAAGACGCTTTACACAGATACAAAAAAGTCAAAGTAATATGAATGCTTGTAGACACGGCCTTTATAAATGAATCATCAGATGAATCCCTAATAAAATAACAAGTTAACCTGCAGCGATGTTACCTGTACGCCTTGGCAGCTCTGAGCGGCGTCGCCTCGAAGCCCACGGGACAGAAGTAGTGGTTCTGGCAGTGATAGATGTACGCCATGGATTCATCCTTTAGTCCCTGAGTCAGCTTCATCAACGCTCCTTCAGCTGAAACACCATTTAAATACTTATAACTTTAATCTCTTTATTAGAGAACATGCAGTTGTATTTTGGATCATGTTGTATTTTTGACTTTTTATTTTAATTATCCAGAATATTGTTAGGCAAGGCAATTTTTTTTTATTTATATAGCACCTTTCAACACAAGGCAATTCAAAGTGCTTTCCAAAAATGAAAGACATTAAGAGCATTAAGAAACATAATATAAATGGCATTTAAAAACACTCATTTCTCAAAGATAATAAAACATGAATAACAAAGGTACATGAATTAAAGTGACAGTGCAGTGTGAGATACACACATCTGAAACGTTTAGCTCTGACTCTCAATCATTGCTCACTTTTTAGTAGAAATTGTTTTCTTTGACCTCACTTTCTTTCTACTTTATTTTCAAGTGTCTCAAGCTAAAGGAACCCCCCTTTGGAAAATTATAATCTGCAACCCAATATTCTGAAAATTCAACAGATCATGGCCATATTTGTGTAGCATATCAAATGAATTTGCTCCCAAACATTCATATGGCTTGCTAGTTTTGGACCCCATCTGTAGTCAAAAAGTCACCACTTAAGGTCCTTTCAGTATTTCCACTAATCACTTAAGCATACAATAGTGACTTTTGACTTTTCTGTTCATCTATCTATCTCTCTCTCTATCTATCTATCTATCTATCTATCTATCTCTCTATCTATCTATCTATCTATCTATCTATCTATATCTATCTATCTATCTATCTATCCATCTATCTATCTATCTATCTATCCATCTATCTATCTATCTCTCTATCTAACTCACCCGTCTCTCCTGCTGTCTTGTGTTTCCCGTAAGGTTTGTACAGGATGTAGGAGCAGCCGCGCACTCGGAAATGATCATTAATCTGTCTGAACCACCTGCAGGAAAACATCATTACTGAGCTGCAGACATCACCTCCATAAAAACAAAGTTATTATTTAAAAAATGCACATTAAACATGCGTGAAATGTTCAGTGTTAAGGAGCTTTCTGAGTACTTGAATAGATCTTATTCGCAATATAAGAAAAACTTGAACAAATTAGTTTTGTGGGAGTTTTACATACATTTGTTTGCACAACTATCTTAATGAACCATGTCAAGAACTAGGTCAGAATAATATATTTTTCAGAATGGCAAACACCTGAAAACAGTGTTAATAGGAACTGCATCAAATAAAAAAATGTTGTGATATTTTGAAAAACAACAAAAAACGGTTTTTGCTCTGGTCGTACATTTTGTTATAGTATTACTATTAAGTGGTTAACATGGCTAATGAAAATGAATATTCCTATTGACGTGCAGCTGTGCAGATGTTCTTAAAACACCCCTATGATGTACCATCTGCAGCTCTGCCTTGTAATAAGTTAAATGTATTGCTTTTCTAAAGTTTTAAAGTAGGTGTTTCTCCCTAACTGAGCCTCGTACCTCATTAGCGTGGCGTTTCCAGTGAAAGGACCAAACTTGATTTCTTCAAAAGGCGGCTGGAAACCCAGGATATGCAGAGCCTCCTCCTGAGAGAGGGGGGGTAAACTGGCAAAGCAAATAACAAAAAGAAATGTTTTTGTTGGAGCAGATGTGGGTTTTTTTAGGTGAAGTGTGAGAGACGTTACTCACCTTCCTGCCCCCAGAGTGCTGTACAGGAAGTTCCAGACGGAAATGAGAGAGGAGATGCCGCAGGAAGTCTTGTACTGAGGCCGGCTGATGCAATACCTGCAAATCAGACACACGATAAACAATAATAGGTTCATGTTTTATATTTTAAACACACATTTGTAGATACAACAGAGGTCAACTCTTCCTGCTTTGACACAATGACTAAATAGATTGTTTGTTAAACTCCTCAACCAAACCTCTGTGTATTAAAACTACAATTTTCACACGTTAACATGCCATTTTAAAGTTGACGTTTAAAGCACCACGCATAACTGCTGTTAATTAGTAAAAGTCTATAAACTGCTTCATCTTAAAATATGAAAAAGAAACAGTATTGGGACGATGTGGTGTTTTAATACTTTAACAAGATATGAATGAGTGGAGCGAGTCAGCAGCTTCAGGTTCCTCGGTGTCCACATCATTGAGGACCTGACATGGACTCTTCACACCACCACCATCACCAAAACAGCTCGACAGCGGCTCTTCTTCCACCGCAGGCTGAGGAGGTTCAACATGGACTGCAGGATACTCTGCAACTTCTACAGGTGCACCATAGAGAGGATCCTGACCTTCTACAGGTGCACCATAGAGAGCATCCTGACCTTCTACAGGTGCACCATAGAGAGGATCCTGACCTTCTACAGGTGCACCATAGAGAGCATCCTGACCTTCTACAGGTGCACCATAGAGAGCATCCTGACCTTCTACAGGTGCACCATAGAGAGCATCCTGACCTTCTACAGGTGCACCATAGAGAGCATCCTGACCTTCTACAGGTGCACCATAGAGAGCATCCTGACCTTCTACAGGTGCTCCATAGAAAGGATCCTGACCTTCTATAGGTGCACCATAGAGAGGATCCTGACCTTCTACAGGTGCACCATAGAGAGCATCCTGACTGGCTGCATCACGGCCTGGTACGGCAGCTGCACCGCCCTCAACCGTAAGACTCTACAGAGGGTGGTGAAAACTGCACAGAACATCACCAGGACGGAGCTGCCATCCATGGAGGACCTTTACTCCCAGCGGCTCAGGAAGAAAGCCCTCCGGATTACAAAAGACCCCCACCACCCCAGCCACAAACTGTTCTGACTGCTGCCATCTGGCAGGCGCTACCGCAGCATCAGGACTAAAACCACCAGACTCAGGGACAGTTTCATCCCACACGCAATAAGACTGCTAAACAACTGAACTTTGAAACAACATCCACAATATTCATCTGGCTGCTACTTAAAAAATATGTATCTATTTACCTAATATATCATATTTCAATGACTTGCATATAGACTCTTATCGCACTATTTCACTTTTTTAAACTATTTTTCTTCTTGTATTTACTATTTACTTGCACTATATGTTTCTGTTTATCTGTGTTTTGTGTTGCACTGTTGGAGAATCCTGTGACACAAGATTTTCATCGACATACAGTAACTACACTGTAGCTATGTTCGTTTGACAAATAAAGAACCTTGAACCTTGAACCTTGAAAGTTGATCCTGAGACGTGTCTTGGTTGCATGTTTTTGCAGCCTCTCTTAAAGCCTGATGTAAATTATTATAAGTTTACCATCTCCTGAGGTCGAGCACTTTCCTCTGCTTGATGTCCTCCTGCGAGGCGTGAGGAGCGACGTCCTGCAGGTTCCTGCTCTGTCTGTCTGAGGACTTCATCTTCTTTGAGCTGCTCTTCTTCACGTTACCTGAAAAATACACAACAGTTAAAGGAGGCTAAATCAATGTTCAACAGTTAAAGAACAGACTAATTATTTAATATCCTGATACCTTAAGCAGGTGTGGCATCTTTAGGTGATGGCAAAATTATAAAAACAATGCACAAAATAAATGATATATAAATATTATTTTCAATTTTTCAGTCAGCTCTGAATATAATTACAAAACATTCGTTACATTTCAGAATTGTAAACCTTCTAAGTGTCTAATCTAAACGCCATGTAGTTCCTTTGTATCCTTACTTTAGTTTTTTTACTTCTGCCAGTTGCATTTACGCCTTAAATATCATAAAGTGTGGTGTTGATATGTGGAGATTATCCCGCTAAACAGAATGTGAAAGTATCGTAAACCTTTGTTTGCCACAGATCTTATTTTGTGCGATATAAAATCCCATTAGCTTTTTCCGAGGGAACCAGGAAGATGCCAACTTCACGGTCAACCTCCAAAAACACATCACCCTGCACCACCCTGTAACAACGTCCTTCTTACTTGTTCGTATTTTTCTAGTGAGCACAGCGTTGAAGTCCGTGGTGTCTATCTCCCAGGCCAGGATCGGTTTGGACAACACTTCCACCATGTCTCCGTCTCCGTCTCCATCTCCGTCTCCATCGGACCCCGCAGCATCCGAGGGGCCGGCGCTGAACTCCTCCTCAGGTTTGGGCTTCCCGTCCTGCAGGTTGGAGTTGGAGACGTTGGAGATGTTGGAGACGTTGGAGATGTTGGAGGTGTTGGGGTTGTTGGAGGTGTTGGAGATGTTGGAGGTGTTGGAGACGTTGGAGATGTTGGAGATGTCCGCGGGCCGGTACACGGACGGCGCCTGGTTCAGCAGAGCGTAGTCGGAGCACACGGTGTAGAACTTCTCCCTGGAGTGAGTGACGGGGCAGGTCCAGGGGAGGTGGGTTAATTCGGCGCTGGAGTCTCTCCGAACTCTCGCAGCTTCCCTTGCCATCATCAGGCTGCGGTTCTCCTCGTCCTCTGTGTCCGGGGGCCTCTGAAGCACAGAGGGGGGGTCCGAGGGCCCGGGGAGGTTTGACCCCTGACCTTCTGAGGCGTTAGTCATCGAAACGCCACGGGTGATTGGTGATGGAGAAGGGATGGATGGGTTTTCTGGGGATGAGAAGATAAGGTGCTGTTAGAAACATGAAGGAAGATAATAGTAATAATACAAAATAACTAAATAATGAGTAATAAAGGAACATAAAATGATCATAACAACTACAGATGCAAAGAGAACCAAAAACTATGAAAAGTGGCAAAACAGCTACGGACAAAAAAAATACAAAAATACCAACATTGACCCCAAAGATAAACAAATGACAACCAAGAGACACAAAATGACTACCGAGAGACACAAAACAATTACAACAAGACATACAATGACCACAAATTGACATAAAAATAAACAACAAATAGAGGCTTATAGTCAGTGTATCTTGCTTCAAAGTAAAGCATTTTGCATGTCTCATATTCTGCCCATGCAACAACAAAAATAATAGTAAAAAATAACGGTATTGTTAGGTCATAACACCAAATGAAATCAATGCACTGTAGCTGTCTAATAAGTGTGTTTCTTTACTGTCTAATAAAGAACATTTCTTTTTTTGTCTAATTTGATTCAGAAGCACATCTTGTATTTGCCTGAATAAAGCAGCATAACATAACCCACAGCCACATTACACAGCATCCTCAAATATTACCTTTAACCTCTAATAACTATCATTCATCCTCCTGCAGATAGACAGTAACTCACCTGAGCATTAACACAAACAGCTGTACTGTAAACACGCCCAGCTGCTATTTCATCACTATCTATCCTCACATCTCCTCTTGTTTTAGGCCCAAACTGAGGTTTAAATCTTTAACATGTCACCCACACATCCTTAACTACAGGTGCACATTAGCTTAACACAAGATAAACAATAAACGATAATAAAAAATCCGACACGGCCTCCATGCTGAGCCGAAAACTCTGCTTCCGGTGCAGCTTTACAGGACTGAACCATTCCGAGAGGACACAGGGGTGTTCAGAAATAGTTAAAGATGGATAACAACGTTTTTAAAAAAAAAGAAGAAAATATGTAGTCATACACAATCGGAACTGTAGCAACTTACTGATTGGTGTATATTATTCTATAAAATGAAATATATTTTTAATATCCATTTTGTCACTTTTATGAATACTGGCTACATCTCGTGTTAGTGAAACATGTAATGATCCAACAGTTTAAACCAATCACAGGAGCGCTTTTCAGTGTCTCAGTAAACCTCATTTTACAGACGGAAGGTAAGTCTGAAAAATCTTTTAAAAAGACAATAATTTTACAATAACTTCTTATACTTTTGTAATACTAAGTCGCATGCCAGCTTTACTAGAACACACACTTCCTGACTATTTGGTAAATGAAAATGTGGTTTGTGTATTAATCCAGTTGTCTGTAGTTTATGGGAACTGGGTGTGAAAACAACGAAAAGAAACTACACAACTATCTGCACAGATGTTTGTATGAATGCACTGAATGAAGTTGTTAGTAGGTTAGTTATAGAAGACATATATCACTATAATATGTATGTGTCCTGCATGTTTTCAAAGCTTTTACCACCTGTAGTGTTAAGGAGAGAAGTTACAGATAAGAAGTGTAAAACTAATTACTAATAGATATCACCATAAAACTTCCCAAGTGATTTCTGACATCAACACAATTGTTTTTTGTATTACAAGTGTTCTGAAATCACATGTGTTGTATGCTTTTTCTTATTAAATATGCCCTGGTTTGCATACATTTCTTGAGCAGAAATGTCAACATTGGATAGAGCCACGACCCAAATTCAGTTTTAAGAACTTTAAGCCCTCTGTGATAAGCATAAGAATATAAATAGGAATTACACGGGAAAGTTTGGTGTGTGTAAGTGCTCCCAAAGTGAGAGAAATTCACAGATTGTGTACACACTACAGGTGAATAGGTAAAAAATGTAACTACTAGATATCCCAATGAAAGTTTCCCAGTGGATTATTTCCATTTATACAATTACTTTTTGTATTACATTTGTTTGCAATATTATTATTAGCAATCAAAAGAAACTCATAATCTTTTATTACCGTGTTGCAATCGTCTGAACTGCTGATAAGTTACTTATAAGGGCTTACAGGGTCCAGTGCGCCTGTAACACTGACCTTTGACCCCCTGTGGGGTTTATTTTTTTAAATAGTAATTAGAAGATCAAGATTAACCTGTATTAATCCCCCTAGGAGGAAATTCAGCTTTCCACTTGTATCCACGTTTATACATTTTTCAATACACACACAGTACAAATACACACAAGTAAACACACTGCATTAAGAGAGGTGCCAGAGCAGGCTGCCAGTCTGACCAGCGCCAGGACGTGGACTGGCTCCTCTCCAGCTACCGGTACACACTCAGCGACCATTTGGTTCCAGTCCCTACAGACTGAGCCACTGCCGCTTCTGTAATGACATTTTAACTAAGATACTAACACAAACTTTGTAACTGAAACAAATACCAATCATGTTTTTGTTTATTTTGTGCGCTATGGCTTTATACCTAACAAAACATTGAAATCTTCAACACTGTCTTTGTCTCTTTTGTCCCCCAAATGGCCCCCCTGATCCAATCTAGTACCGCCAATGCTGTGATCTAATCAGATGTATTATGTTTGTTTCCAGGACACCATGGCGGACAGGAAGCAGGTGATCATCGACACGGACTGTGGGATCGACGATGCTCAGGCCGTCATGATGGCGCTCGCCGCTCCGAACATCGACGTCCTGGCGCTCACCTGCGTGTTCGGGAACGCCACCGTGGATCACGTGTGTCAAAACATCCTGATGGTGCTCGACGTCTGCCAGCGCCAGGGGGGTCAGTTTATTAAAGCCAGATAAATCATTTAAGGGTCACCTATTATGCAAAATCCACTTGTTCCTGTCTCTTCTACATCAACATGTGTCCCCTCTTCTCCATGTCTCTTCTACATCAACATGTTTCCCCTCTTCTTCAAGTCTCTTCTACATCAACATGTGTCCCCTCTGTGTAAAGAGACTCTGAAAGTTTCAGGAACAAAGATTCTCTCTCTTTTTGTCCTGATCCATTTCTATAAAAACCTGTCTGAAAATGAGCTGATCAGATTTTGGCCACTTTATGATGTCATAACGATGTTTTGTCTTGTGTAACCATTAGCCAATCACCAACCAAGGTAACCCCCCCCCCCACACCTTATCACCTGAATCTCCTCCTAGAGCACCTTTGTGTTCTTTTTAACCAAATCTCTCTCAGAGGGGCGTGGGGAGGGGCTCCTTATCTTCATCTAAAGTAACAGACAGAGAATCAGCACTTTGGAAACAGGGCTGAAACAGAGGGGATTATGGGATGCTGCAATGATCTGTTTGGTGTTTCAGCCAATCAGAGACAGGTTCTGGATATATCTGAGACCTATAATATATTGATGAAAAACAGTATAATAGGTGACCTTTAATACATGCACAGGTTAATATATAACTTTGATGTTTCTTTTTTACATGCTACAGTACGTGTTTGTGTTTTTACATCATGGCACATTGGTGTAATTTCACAGCAGGGGTGTCGTAGTCTCTACTGTTATGTGTGTCCAGATTGAAACAATAATTCAAAAGGAAAAGGTTTAAAGGATACTTATATAAAAAAAAGAAGTTTGCTTTGGCGTGTCACTATTTCACAAGTGTATATATCTTTTTATATGATTCCATATTTGCGTTATCAGTGGACCATTACAACTTAGTAGAGCAACATTGCCCAGGAGGATTTGCCTTTCAGGGACGATAAAGCATTTCTTATCTTATCTTATTAAGCTGAGGTTAGAAGGCGATTGTGTTCATTGTTAAAATATCTAACCAGTGTTGACTGTTGATAAGAGAAGGGCCTGAACAACATGAACAACTCCATTGAGATGTTTGCTCACTACGCTGAGTTTAGACAGTGGGGTCAGTTAGAGTTTAAAGGGGGTTTGTGACATGTGACACTACTTTGACAACAAAACAAGGAAAACACACAACGGTTAATAAGCAAAAGTGCTACAAAAGAAAAAAATATAACAAATGGCAACTAATGGCGCATTTCCACTACAGCACGGTTTAAGCGTGCCGTGCCCGGCCCGTTTTTGGTTGCGTTTCCACTTGGCGTAGTTCCGGCTAGCGGGTACTTTTTCACAGTTTTTTGGCTCTCCAAAATCGAGGTTCTTTCCGGGCCAACAACCGGGCTGAGTATGCTAAACTAGAGAGAGAATCGCTGGCAAGGGGGCTACAACTACAACAAAATGAACATATTTGACCGTGATTTAATTGTAATACACGTTTCAAAATGATGCCGAAGTAACAACATACTGATACCGGTTAGTAAAAACCATGAATTAATGCTTTGACAAGTCTGCAGACAGACGGCAGGCGAAAACCTTTTAAAATGCGTGTTTTCTGAATGGAGATTGGCTAAGCTAACGCAGTATATGCTCCGACCGTCCACACTCACAACAACGGCCTACAGACATAAATAAAGCAGCGACTGTATTCGCCATGACACAGACAGTCTGTGGTTTGTACTTGTTTCACTTTTGTCAAGTTTCTGAACAGATATGAGGAGCTGTGAGCTCTGAGTGCTAACAGCTAACGGCTGATGTTGGTTTTGTGTTTCGCATTGAAGATGACGTCACGGCTCCGCCTACACTGCGTTACTATAGTTACTGCCCCAGCTACTAAACTGTAATGGAAACGCAGCATAAAGTGAGCCTGGCCTAACAAGGCCTAACTATACCGTACTAAGCCGTGCGAGGCCCTGCAGTGGAAATGCGCCATTAGACATTTGATCTAGAACTTACTTTAGGATTCACTGGAGCACTGAACAGTGTAAATAATTCCCAGTAAGTGAACAGAGGGGTTTATACTTTACTATTCTGTAAGAAAAGTACATTTTTTCAACAGCATACAGTTGTTCTATCAGAGCATGTATCAAAAGTAGGTGAACAAATCTTCACTTTATAGAAAAATAGGTAGAGTAACAATGTAAATACTGCTTAACACCAGAGCAAACAACATCCCTCACAGACAGAAGACAAACAGACAAACAGACAAATAAACAAATAAACAAATAGAAAACCAGTCAGCTAAAACAAAAATGTCAATAATAAACAATAAATATCAGTACGGCAGCACCTCCTCCCCGAGACAACCTGTCCAGTGTACACGTTTGAAAAAAGGGACCCATATTTTACCAAATGTATTTGAGGAGCCACTCAGAGAAAACCTAATCCTTTCCATCTTCAGGAAATTAGGTTTGTTTCTACTCAAAAGAAACCTCTGTTCTCCTGCAGATTCCTGTGTTTCGAGGGTCTTCAGGTCCTCTGGTCGGAGCCATTAAACCCGTCAGTGACCACTTTGGGACGGATGGACTGGGAGACGTGATCAAAGACAAAGACCCTCGCTGGGAGGAGAAGATCCAGAGCGAGCATGCAGTCAACGCCATGATCCGACTGGTGAATGAGAACCAGAAGCAGGTGAGGAAACACGTTCTTTTGCAGGATTGGGGAGTAACGGGATTACGTAGAAAGACAGTTTGGGGATTACTAGCAGGATTACAAGGTTAGTAAAGAACTAAAAAGAGCATATAGTGTTTGTTGTGAAAGGATCAGATTTCATTTCTTCCTTCTAAGCTTTCTGTAGGCTAATGCTTCAACCCTTAAATGGGCAATCGCATGCAAATATTTTGGAAAATGAATTGATTGCTATTTTCTAGAATACACCAATATTACAGTTATAACACCCACATTACACCCATATTACACTACTGTTATCAGACCCATATTACACTGTTAATAGACCCATATTACACTACTGTTATCAGACCCATATTACACCATTATTACACCTGTATTACACTGTTATACACTCCAATTAAATCCATGTTACACCATTAATTGACCTTTATTACACTCTTATCAGACCCACATTGCACCTATTACACCCCTATTAAGTCCATGATGCACCATTATTACACCCGTATTACACTCATAGTATACCCATATTACACGTTGATCAGACTCATATTACACTGTTATACACCCCAATTAAGTCCATGTTAATGTAAGACATTATTACACTCGTATTACACTCATATTATACCCATATTACACTATTATCAGACCCATGTTACACCCATTTTTCCCCTGGACACATCCTGTCAAATGTCTGTTTCCCCCAGGATACAGAAAGCATTGAAGGGTTAAGTGTTGGTTTTCACTTTCTTTGGTTCATCCTGTTTTTAATTCAGCATGTGAACCTATATGTTCATAGAATAGTGTGTGTGAGCTTAACTATGTGTGTTAATCTAAAACGGAGCATTTTCTGTCAGCTCAGATTTGATATCTGCTTTTTTAAACTGTAGTATCATGTGTTTCGTTGTTAGTGTAGAGGCTAGTGCCTGAATATGCTTCATGAAAGGCAGGTTTACTTATAATTAAAATCTATTTTCTGATCCTAAATATCTTGGTTTCTTCTTAGTATAGAAGAAAATACACTTAAGTAACAAATATCTTATTGATATTTCGTTTTTCTTGTGATGATTCACATTTGATATTGAGGTAGCGGAAAGTAATCGGGTCACTTTTTCATATTTTGATACTCAGATTATGTCACTGATCACATTATTTTACAGCTAACTATTTCTAAGTGTGTTACCTCTAAATCCTTCCCCCTCAGATCTCCCTGGTGGCTCTCGGCCCGCTCACTAACCTCGCTCTAGCCGTCAGATTGGACCCAAGTTTCCCCCAAAAGCTCAAAGACCTGTTCATCATGGGAGGCAACATGGAGGGTAAAACACACAGAACATTGCAGGCTCTTATTATGAAATATGTACGCTTGTATAACTCAGATTTTCGTCTCTGCAGGAAAAGGAAACGTGACACTTTGTGCAGAGTTTAACTTTGCGATGGATCCAGAGTCGGCCTATATTGTTCTGGAGGAGTTCCTCTGCACCACGTACATCGCCACGTGGGAATACGCCTGCAGGAACTCTCTGACCTGGGTGAGATGTTGGGAAGACCCTCAGTAGAGTTAGTTAGGATGAAACTGAAGCAAACAGGAACTCTCTGACCTGGAGATGTTGGGAAGACCCTCAGCAGAGTTAGTTAGGATGAAAGTGAAGCAAACAGGAACTCTCTGACCTGGGTGAGATGTTGGGAAGACCCTCAGCAGAGTTAGTTAGGATGAAAGTGAAGCAAACAGGAACTCTCTGACCTGGAGATGATGGGAAGACCCTCAGCAGAGTTAGTTAGGATGAAACTGAAGCAAACAGGAACTCTCTGACCTGGAGATGATGGGAAGACCCTCAGCAGAGTTAGTTAGGATGAAACTGAAGCAAACAGGAACTCTCTGACCTGGAGATGCTGGGAAGACCCTCAGCAGAGTTAGTTAGGATGAAACTGAAGCAAACAGGACAATAAGCGGTGAAAAAGTATCAATGGAACTCCTTAACAAATGAATAAAAGCACACTGATACCATTTTGTTTGGTTAGAAAACAAATGAGAACTAAATGAAAATCTATGTAAAATATTTAAACATTATGGCCGTTCATACATCACTTAACCGAGACACTATATCAATAAATACATCTTAAATATAAATACTGAAACCTAATAAATAAATACAAAATAAATATATTTACTTATATTTAAAAATAAAAGTAAATATCTAAAATGATTAAATATTTAACTAAATAAATAAATGATATTTAAAATAAACCTAAATCTATATACAAATAAAATCCCAAAATGTTGAAAAATAAATATATAAGAAATAAAATAAATATTAATACTTAACCAGATATATACCAACAAAATACATAAAAAATAAACCTAAATCTATAATTGCTAAAACTACTAAATATCCAAAAATATAGAATCGGAAACTAAATATATAAAACCTTGAACAAAAGGTTTCTAACTAATAAATAAAAACTGAATCGCACTCTGGAAACAAGTAATATTTGTTAAAAAAAAAAAAATGTTTTGCTCTGTTCCTGCATTTGAGATCGATTTCAATTTGATATTGACTTTCTTTATTACTTCATTTAAAGAGGACCTATCATGCAAAATGCACTTTGTGATGTCTTTTATACATAAAGATGTGTCCCCGGTGTCGGGGAACTCACGCAGCGTAAGAAAATAAAACCCTCTCTTTTCCTCCGTACCCAAATCTCTAAAAACGGGGGAACAACGGAGCTGATCCAGATTTGCGTCCGATATGACGTAATATCTGAAATGTGGACCCACGGCCCTATCAGAAAGTTGCTATCAGAAACAATGCCCGACTGTTTTGGACGTAATATGGTCGGTGTTTACATTAGCATCGCTAACACTCAGAGCTAACCTGTACTGGAGAGCATGTGTGTGAAGAAGCAGGAAATAAAAAGGAACTCACCTTGTGGTATAACCGGCAAGAGAGAAAGCCTTTGAGCTCCATACTGTTTCAGAAATAATCCTTGATAATCCATGATATGGCGTTTCATCACGGCAGTATTTAGTTTAGACAGTAGCTGCCGGGTCCCGCATGAGCTCAGCCCCCTCCTTTTTAATTTATCAATTATTTTTATTTTAAACCCAAATCAGCACTTTTGAAACAGGAAGTGAAATAGAGGGATATGAGGCATGGCTAGAATGGGTGATCTGTTTGGTATTTTGAGCAAAACACTTCATAGACATGTTTTTTATATATTTGTATATATCTGAGACCTATGCTATTGCCTAGAAATAGCATGATAGGTGACCTTTAAATATAACAAAAGACAACATTTGTCCATGAATCATTTATCAGTTTCTCTTAAGAATTTCCCCCACATCCTGAAAAAAAGATCATAAATCAGAATACATCACAGCAGTGGCCGTACTAGAATTGGGCGGCCATGCTGGGGCCAGTTATTTAAAAAAAGGTTCAAAGGTAATTTATTTAACCTTTAACTGATTGAATGTATTTAATTTGTTTAGGAGTTCTTTGAGGAGCTGATCAACCAGGACGCTCCGGCTGCGGCCTTCATGAAGACGATCACCTCCAAGTGTTGGGCGTACTCCAAAGAGGCGATGAAGAACAAGAGGGACGTGTACTTCGGCTCGGGGTACGTCTCCTACGATGCGTACGCCATGGCGGCCTGCATCGACCCCGACGTGGTGCTGCAGAGCATCGAGTGCCCCGTCAGGGTGGAGCTGCAGGGGGCGCTGTGCCGAGGCATGATGGTGCTGGATCGCACCAATCAGCTGAAGAAGAGCCACAGCGTCACCTTGTTCACAAAGTGTGACGTCAGGAAGTTCAGTCGGCTCCTCCTGCAGTCTCTGAGGCAGCCGAAGAAGTGATGATGAAGAGGGAAAATAATCTGAAGGAAATTGTTATGAAGGAAATCAGATACAAATGTTAAGTTTTGCTTGAAATGCACAGTACAAACCTTCCTCAAGTCTTCAATATGTTCACCAGATTTATATAAAACAGTATTTTGTTAATCATTTATGTCGAAAATAGACAATTTCTAATCAAGAATCGAATCGTTCGTGCTGAAATTGGATAGCAAATTGAAGTTTTCCTGAAAATCTACATATAAACGTCCCTGGGGTCAAATATTTATACAAAAAATCATTTTAAATTGATCTTAATTGAGCTAGAAAGGCTTTTTAATCAATAAAAAGTGACAGGGTGTCCGCGGGGTCTTAAAAAGTATTAAAATTGATAAATCAATTTAGCGAAAATGTAGGCTATTAAAAAGTATTAAACGGCATTTCCCAAGGTATTACATTTTGTAGCTTGTTTCCAATAAGTATATAAATTGTCCAAAGAGGTTGTATTCTACAGTCTGCCTGAATGTAATCATTGCGTAGGTGTGTAGTGATTCTGTGTAGTTTATTTATGGCATCCCGTTGGGTTTGACGTCATCTGAACAGGACATCGCGCGCTCACTGCTTGATAGCGCGCGAAGGTCCGTTTACGCCGGTTGTTAAACAACATCGTTATGGGGAAATGCAAGTTTGCGTCCAAATGGTTGGAAGATAAGGAGGAAGGACAATCAATACTGTATATAGTAAATGTGAGGTAAAGTGTGTCGCCAATGTGACCGGTTAAAACTCGAAGTGGCGATGAGGTCTTAAAATGTATGGAAAGGGTCTTAGAAAAGGTCTTAAAAGGAATTACATTTCACTTCAGGATTCCTGCTTATACCCTGAGTGATAATTTGCCACCCTGCATTAAATTGTCTGGGAGGATAACGGATAAACGATACACATTTTGCCAAATATCTACAATACTCCCTTTCTCACTTTCTGTGGTCATTCCTACAGATTGAAAAGATGAATGACGAAGGGAGACAATCTGCTTATTACATATCTTATGTAAGGATTAGACATTTAGCTGGGATCATTCCTATGTTCCCCATAGTTAACAACAACAACAACCAGCTGAAGGAGAGCCACAGCGTACTAATGCAGTCTCTGACATCAACCAAAGAAGTATTCCTGAAGACAAACTAACATCCACCCAAAACTCAATTATTATGAAGGATTTTGGATATAAAATAAGATTTTTTGCTGGAAATATACAATACAACCATTCCTGGAGTCTTTGAAATGTTCCCCAGATATATATGAAACATTTTGAAGTACTTTTGTAATCATTTATGACAAAATAGAATTGTTTGAGAGGATATCGGATAGAGAAATGATAGAAAGTCTGCAGATAAATCTAAAATGTGTGATGCCAAATACAATTTCATTTGTTTTCCTGATTTGTATAAAACATTAACTCTCGTATTGTGATAAAAAGGAGAATCTACCTTTCTTTCATTATGAAAAAAGATCATTATCTACCCTGAACATAAAGTGCCTTTTAAAAAAAAACGTCATATTGTGCAAGAAAAACGCCAACTTTGCTTCAAAGAACCCACTTTTTATTAAACCCAATATAGTCTTTTACCTCATTGCTAACTTGTTATCCATTTATAACTACACCATCTAGATTTACTTCATTTGTTTTATTTTGTAGTCCAAAGCCAACACTACAATCTCAACTAAACTAAATCTAATTATAAAAGATCAGTTAAAATCTGACCCATAATTAGCTTTTCTTTAAAGGTCACCTATCATGCTATTTGTAGGCAATAGCATAGGTCTCAGATATATACCAATATATAAAAAACATGTCTATGAAGTGTTTTGCTCCAAATACCAAACAGATCACCCATTCTAGCCATGCCTCATATCCCTCTATTTCACTTCCTGTTTCAAAAGTGCTGATTTGGGGTATAAAGCTTTAAAAAAAAAAATAAAAAAGGAGGGGTCTGAGCTCATGCGGGACCCGGCAGCTACTGTCTAAACTAAATACTGCGGTGATGAAACGCCATATCATGGATTATCAAGGATTATTTCTGAAACAGTATGGAGCTCAAAGGCTTTCTCTCTTGCCGGTTATACCACAAGGTGAGTTCCTTTTTAATTCCTGCTTCTTCACACACATGCTCTCCAGTACAGGTTAGCTCTGAGTGTTAGCAATGCTAATGTAAACACCGACCATATTACGTCTAAAACAGTCGGGCATTGTTTCTGATAGCAACTTTCTGATAGTGCCGTGGGTCCACATTTCAGATATTACGTCATATCGGACGCAAATCTGGATCAGCTCCGTTGTAGCCCCGTTTTTAGAGATTTGGGTACGGAGGAAAAGAGAGGGTTTTATTTTCTGACGCTGCGTGAGTTCCCCGACACACCGGGGACACATCTTTATGTATGAAAGACATCAAAAAGTGCATTTTGCATGATAGGTCCCCTTTAAGGTCTTTCTTATAGCATGCATTATAAATCATTCTGAGCGGTTTTGTGGGTTAAATAGTCAAACATCTCATTAAATGACTATCACTGGTTATGTGTGTGTAGCCTATATATAAACAGCTTTGATCCAAACAAAAACATTGGATAATTATTTCATGAAATATTTGAAACGGGTCAAATGTAAGCGTTAATGTTCGTTAACGTAGCTTCACTTTATTTCCTTTTATTCTTAATGTAACGGCAGTTTTAATGTTTCAAAGGTGAGATGTTTCATCTGAGCCGGCCCGGCTAAAATAACTGGATGGCCTACCTGCCTGTCAGCCTTCCATCTCGTGCACAAACTTATCTCGTGCCCTCATTGGTCATGTGCGCGTTCGTGTGTGTTGGAGGAGGGGCTCTGTGAGGAAGTCTGAAGGAAGGGGCAGATTTTTTTCGGCTGCGTACTTTCAAATTCTAGCGCACTCGAGCTGGTTTCTCCTTTCTTACCTACCCCACCTTTAATGTCTCAAGTCCCGCCTCGACTTACTGGTCACACATCACCTTCACTTTGGACTATGACTGTTGCCAGCATCCATAGTATATAAAGAACAGGGATCTACTTATTTATGAGCGACTAAAAGGCTCTAGGCCTACTACAGCCGTATCTGATTGGTTGATTGAATACCAGAGTTGAATGATTAGATGAATGTTTGTAGTTGTGTTCAAAATAATATTGCAAGATAAATATAAACAAAATAAACTGACAACACACATAAATGGCTCCTACTGTACACTTAACTTAAAAAACACACGTTTTTATGTAATTGTTCTATTTTATATATATATATATACAGTATATATATATATATAACTTTTGCACTGTACTCATCATTCTGCACATAATCAAATGTCTAGTATGAAATGTATCAATGACAGTATTACCCCCTGTATCTGCAGCCAGCTGATTGTTAATCCGTCCTTAACGTCATCATGTCACTTGACTTTATTTTCTGCAGGATGTAAATGAAATAAAATGAAACAAAATGTTCTGCTGAAATCCTTTAATTAAATTAGCTGACAAATAGAGGCGATGTACAACACAAACCTCAAAGTGTTCATTGACCAATTCCTCCTCACAGAAGGCTTCGTTGTTTAAAATGTGAAATAAGAATTTATTTGTTGGACTTCTGAAAATTCAGATCATGAAAAAATCCCCGCTGCCAAATAAAAACTTGGTGCAATGATTCAATGTCTTTTTTCTTTTTTTTTTAGAAACCAATAAGAACCAAAATGACTGAGAATACGTTTAAAATTAAAATGTTAATACTGAGACAAACTCTGAGAAGGATGCAGCATCACCAGCCTTTCTATAACAGCAACATGTCTGCACTGGCATTAGCATACCATGCATTTATTTTTTAAATTCAGGGGCAATCTGTTAAAAAACAAATCCAAATAAAATTAGCATTTCTGCCCCCGTGAATAAAAAGCTGCGGAGAACTAAATTGCGAAGGGTTGGTTGGCTTGCAGCGCGATACCACGCAACCCCGTTTTTACACTTCAGGGTAACTTCCTGTCGGGATTAAAATAATGAAAACCTCCTCTTTAAGTGTTGTTCAGTTGTTGTTGTTGTTGTTGTTGTCCGAGGAGCTGGGCCAGGGCTCGGAGCTGCGGCGGCTCAGCGTCGGGCGCCACATGCTCCACGGGTTGTAGGTGCGGCTCATCTCGGAGGGGGGGGGCGACGGGGTGACGGGGGACACCAGGTCCGTCAGGGTGGAGGAGGAGTTGGAGGCCGGGGGGAACGGGTGCAGCGCAGAGTCAGCGCTGGTGGACCAGATGGAGGAGCTGAAGGGCGTCGGGGCAGACCAGAGGCTGCGGGCGTTACCCAGGAGGGACTGAAGAGAAGGGGGAGAAGAGAGGATCTGTGAGATACTTGCCTATTATACAAAATCCCCTTCATGTCTCTTCTACATCAACATGTGTCCCCCCTTCTTCATGTCTCTTCTACATCAACATGTGTCCCCCCTTCTTCATGTCTCTTCTACATCACCATGTGTCCCCTCTTCTTCATGTCTCTTCTACATCACCATGTGTCCCCTCTTCTTCATGTCTCTTCTACATCACCATGTGTCCCCTCTTCTTCATGTCTCTTCTACATCAACATGTGTCCCCCCCCCTCTGTGTAAAGAGACTCTGGAAGTTTCAGGAACAAAGATTCTCTCTCTTTTTGTCCTGATCCATTTCTATAAAAACCTGTCTGAAAATGAGCTGATCAGATTTTGGCCACTTTATGATGTCATAACGATGTTTTGTCTTGTGTAACCATTAGCCAATCAGCAACCAAGGTAACCCCCCCCCCCCCCCACCTTATCACCTGCATCTCCTCCTAGAGCACCATTGTGTTCTTTTTAACCAAATATCTCTCAGAGGGGCGTGGCCAGCAGCAGCAGTTTGGTGTTTGAGCCAAACACTTGGAGACATGTTTTATTTTTTTATTTATATATATATATATATATATATATATATATATATATATATATATATATATATATATCTGAGACCTATAATATATTGATGAAAAAGAGTATAACACTTAACTGTGCCTTTTTTTTGGTACAAAGAAAGCATATTTGTCCACTTCTTTGTTGATAAGAGTATAAGAAACATTAAGAAAATATCCCTTTAATGAACATGTAAAGGAGATGGGGTCTCCAGGAAATTGGGTTCTAGCGATGGCAGGGTGTGGATCGGTGTGTCCCGGTAAAAGAACACGGAGACACGCAGACTTTCCCAGTTCAGATCTGTTCACGCTGTTAGCCATGTGTGTGTGTTCTTTCTAACAAAACATTTCTAACAAATGAAAGGTTGTTCTTACTGCGGTGGGGGCGGTGGGGGAGCTGGAGGGCCAGGAGTGCAGGGAGTCGCTGGTCGGGACGTCCCAGATGGACGAAGCCGAGCTGAACTCGGGCCAACTCTGCTGAGGCTGAGGCTCCGTGGGCTTCGGGAGGTTCATCCCACTGAACACTGAACACAAACACCAGGGGGATTATGGTGAAGTATAGAATGAGCTGAAATATCACGGATATCCTTTCAGAAAAGCAACTGAAGAAATGATTTCGCCTGCTTAAAAAAACGAATAATCATAGACATGAAAATAAACAAAATCTCCCCTCAGTTTCAGAAAACACCTCAATAAATAAAAACAAAACAGACAAAAATGTAACAAAGAAACATGAATATATAAAAATGTAATATATAAAAAGTACAAACAGAAGAATACAAATAAAACTATACATTGAAAAGTAAAGGAATACATCTAGATATCTACATTTTAAACCAAACAAAACCTAAATATATGAATATTTAATTAATATATTAAAACATTTTGTTAATATCTAAAAATATTAAAACTCAATATTTCAATTCAAACAAAATGACTTAAATATAAAAATACGGAATATATAAAAATGCAAACCTAATATTTAAAAAGTAAACTAAAACTGACTGAAAGTAAAATGAAATAAAAAAAATTCACAACTATTATTAACCCTGCGACACACACTCAAAAGTAATCTTATCGTTGCTCCACGTAAGGAAGCTCAGGCTACCTCCGGTCAGGTTGAAGGAGTTGTTGGGTCCAAACGCAGAGAAGGAGTTGGCAGAGTGGAAGTTCGGACTGCTGGCTGTTTCCAGAGGACTCCATAATCCAGAGCTGTGGGAGGAATAAGAACATGTATAAATATTAAATCAGGATTACATCTTGATTCTCCGTCTCCAAGTGCGGCCTAGTGGTGTGGCTGACATTAAGCACAGAGGGTGTTTCTCAATGTCGAGGAAGGATGCTCCAGAGCCACTATTTCAAGGATGCTACGTCATCGAGTCCCGCCGAAGGACTGTTCCAATGTCCAGGATGCTTGGAATTCTACCGAGGCCGGCGTCCTTCGTTGCGGGAAATTTCGAGGCTGCACATGTGTATCCTCCGCGGTCTTAAAATACCCACAATGCTTTGCGCACGGACCAATTTACAAATCTTTGGCGGAAATCGCGCTCCATTTAAGGCGGGGCCTCGCATATGACGCACACCTGCACACCTGTTAGCCTGTTCCACCATTCTTCGTTTTCCCAGGCTAGGAAGGATTCTTGCTTCGCTTCTGAAGGACCTGACTCGGAGGGACATGTCCTACCAAGGAAGCGTCCTCGACATTGAGAACCCCACCCACAGTCTTAAAGTTTAGACCTTGCTTGTTGGGAGCGTGACAGCTTGGTTCCTTGTTTTGCCTTTAATATTTGAAGTATCAGTTTATGTGAGAAATAGTTTGTTTCCACCGCCTTTGTTTTGGAATAAACAAGAATACGGGGGGGCGTGTGGCGCAGTGGGTAGTGCGTTGGTGTTCGGATCAGGGGAGCACAGGTTCAAACCCCACTGCAGTCAGCATGTCGTTGTGTCCCTGGGCAAGAGACTTCACCCCAAATTGCTCCTGTGGGGATTGTCCACAGTATTGAGTATGTAAGTTGCTTTGGATAAAAGCGTCTAACAAGTAACATGTAATGTAATATTTTACTTTTCAATCGCATCTGGACATTCCTTTATTCTCTCAACAACAAGCGTGTATTCATCCGTCAGCCCACGAGTGAATAACAGACAAAAGAATAAAACAAATGGATATCGTGGTCACTACAAATAATAATGTAGTCTCACCTGTCAGAACCGTCACTCTCCACAGACGTCATGTGAGCCAGACTCTTGTCCGTTTTCCCTGGACCAGAACCGCCTGAGGAGAGAAGATAAAACATCAGAAACACACAAACTATATTCAAGCTTTTAATCAGCTGTTAGTTCCTGTTTTTGTAAACGTACCGGGGCTTTTATCGTAACCCGCAGCGACAGCAGCAAACGTTGGGTTCCCGTTTTTACCCGGGAGAGGAGTGACGGGAGAAAGCTTGTTTCCCGGAGCCTTCTTCTGGTTTAGCTCGCTGCAAAAATGACAGAAAAATCAACAAAAAACTGGGTTAGATTTGGGGTGAAAATAGAAATACTTCGTTATCGTAAATACTATAATTAACATTGTTTATAAAGCACTTTTCAAAGGGGTGATTGTTTCCATTTAGTTGCTAGCTTGCACATGTAAGATAGGCAGTCATTGATATGAGGACAGAATTGGTTAAAATCAGTGAAAGTCCAAAATAATATTAATATATCATTCTTTAGGCAGTTTTCAGACCCTGACACTTTTGTCCTCTAAGTAATTCAGCCCAAGTTTAACAAAGTGAGGTACAAAGCTTAAATTGGACATTATCTTTTCCTCATCTCCACATTTGAAGCGGTGTGCACCTGTTGCTGTTGAGCACGCTGCTGTAGGATCCTCGGGACAGCAGGACGGGGGAGGCGGGCGGGGGGGAGCAGGTTCCCGCCGTGGCCGAGCGCTTCAGGAACGGATCTGCGTTTATCGTCTGGAGGGAAATCTGCTGAAGGCTGTCGGCTTCTGGAGGAAAGACGACAAGGAGGAGGAGGAGGAGGAGGAGGAGGAGGAGGAGGAGGAGAGAGTCAGTGTTAGCAAAATCTCACTGGTCACCGGCTTGAGCTTCAATCTCAGGATCCATGTATTTCTGATCCTCTCCAGAATGGAAGTAGTCATCACATACAGAGCATCAACTAGTTCCTGAACAGTGTCCTTCACATGCTGATATCCAAGAGAGGGAGTAACACAGTCACAAGATGGAGGAATACCGGTTCTTCTAGGTAATCATACATCATGTACAAAATACTGAGTTTTTTCTCAAAATGTTGGTTTTTTGACTATTTCTCAAAATTCTGACTCCGCTTCGCGGCGGGCCGAACCACGCCCCTTAACTGTGATATAATGACCATATACCACGGCCTGTCGTGAGCTATTGTTTAAATCTACACTGTAGCTGATGTGCACATGACAATAAAGCCTTGAATCTTGAAAAAATAATAATAAAGGGATTTCAATTTAGAAATCAAAAGGAGAGTGCCTTGTAGTTTTGATTTTTGCAGGAGGGTTAGGGTTAGGGTCTTGTCTCTTTAGATCCGATTGATTCCCTCACAAAGCCGTGACGCTGAAACGTGTTGTAATGACTTTGCCATTCAAATAAAGGGATTTTCCAATTTAGAAATGAAAAAGAGAGTGCCTTGTAGTTTTTGGGTGATTTTTGCAGGACAGGACAGTTTCTCTCGTGGACTTACGGACGCTGTTTTTGGACAGCGGGATGTCCCACTCTGGAGCAGCGAACTCCTTCTCCCCCTCGGAGCTGCTGCTGTGTCCCAGCTCTCCCACGGGGACGCTGGATAACAGTTTGGCCAAAAGAGACGGGCGCCCTTCCTCCAGCTTCCCATCGACTGCAGAAACAAACATGTTTTTCGTCATCATTCAATAACATGAAGATGGTTTTATAGCTGCATTGAAACTGGATCGTTTTGATATTAAAAAACTAGTAATTTAAGATAAGATAGGACTTTATTCATCCCGAAGGAAATTGTTGTGTCAGAGTTACAAAAATACAATAAACACAGCAGCATAATAGTAAAACTGTACACTAACAGTGCCGTAAAAAGAGCAATTAAATATCTACAGGAAACATATTTAATGTAAATATTAACAGTATTTAGTAGTGCAAAAAAACATGGTGGCAGATACGTAATTGCACGTTATCATAGCACATTATTACTAATAATAATATTGCACATGTTATATAGCAGCGAGTGTTTTGTAATGATGGTAATGATATATATTTATATGGCACATAGTGTTAGTGTGGAAGTTCTCATCTATGTCTATCGTTGTATCTTTAGCAGCGGTTCCCAACCTGTGGGCCCCCTAGTGGTCCGCGAAGGCATTGCAAGTGGGCCGCCAAATAATCGCGGTACTACACTTCCGCATCAGTCGCTGGGCCCGGAAAGACTTTTCCCCATTGACTAACATTGGGAAAGAGACGTCTGTAAATCGTTGGATAATTGTTTTTAAACTAAATAAACTACCCAGTAGGAACGTTTGTATAGCCCTTATTAAAAACATTCGGTCCTCAAGTTGTAAAATGTGCTAATAACGTTATTCTGAGAGTTATTTTCCTCGGCATTATGAACGCGCATCTAACCCACGGGACCGCGCCGCCCGGCACAAGTTTTACCTTTACCCATGGATGCACAATAAGAACGGATTATATTATTATATGAATACTTTCGTGACGTTTCGCTCTCAAAAGTTGGGCCATTTTGTCTTCATGCTCCAATGAGCCACTCTCATAGGAATGAAAGAGGCCCCGCCTCCCACGCTGTATCCAGTTCTTATTATACATCCATGGTAGCTACAGGAAGTGTGGGTAATGACAGGAAGTGTGTGTTGCAACAGGAAGTGTGTGTAGCGACAGGAAGTGTGTGTAGCGACACTTTTTAGATTCTTAAGTGGGCCCTGAGTTGAAAAAGGTTGGGAACCGCTGCTCTATAGATTATTTTACACACATCTGGTGCTGAAGCAAAGCGACGACATGAATTAAAACGCAGAAACTCACATCTCTGTTGTTTCTGCAGCGGCCGGCTCTTGGGGATGTTGGAGAGCGGGTGCAGAGTTTTGGAGGTGAAGCTCTTCCGCTGTTTGTTCTCCAGCGGCGTCACATAGGGAAGCTCCAGAGAACTGAACACAGGACATTTATATTATATTATTAAATATTCTTTATTTATATAGCACTTTTCGTACAGCACGTGCAGTTTAAAGTGCTTTACAGAATGGCGACATATCACAAGTTAAAAATAAACAGAAATTCCCCTCAGATCAGATGCAGCAAAATACAACATTTGAACAGGTAAAGAGACACAAGGAGGTAAAAGGCACGATAATAAAATACAATAAAATAAATGAACCGACCTGGATTTTTCCACTGGGCTCTCTTTCTTTATGATGGCGGGTTTCTTGGGTTTGGGTTTTAGGAGGATATTTGACGGCTCTTCTTTCACTTTGCCTGTCGTTACTGTCCGGCCTTTCTTTTTCACCGGTTCCTGAGAGGAATGAAAGCAGCTCGTTAACAGATATGACATTTCCATGGTAGATGTGCAACACTTAGTTGACTTGTAGGGGATGGGAAACCAAGATATGAATTAACAACTGTTTTCATAATGGATCGATTGTTAGAAATGAATTTTTCATGCAAAAAAGTCAAAAATATTGGAAAAAGAAAATAAGGTCTAGAAAAATGTCAGAATCATGAGATCAAAAAACTAAAACATTGAGAAAAAAAGTCTTAATTGTAACATAGTCAAAAATCATGAGATAAAAAGTCATGATAAACAACATAATTAGACGAACGTTACATTTAAAAGATAGATTGTCGTAATTATGAGATAAATAGTGAAAATCCTAAAATAAATAGTGAAATTAATACGTTTAAAACTCTAAAAGATTAGATCAAAAGTCAAAATCAATTCACAATATATACACATATTTATTTTAATACTAAATATTTGATAAAGACATGAAAGGAAACAAAAGAGGATGTAAACTATTGAAAATGTTTTTATATTAAAAGCTTATTTCATTCAATTTAAAATGTTCCTTTTATTCCGTAGCCTCTGCTTGTGTTAAAAGACACTACACCAATTTCAATATGTATGTGTCACCAAGTCCAGTGTCCTCAGCCTGTTTGCCTTCAAATCTCATGTAAAGTAGATGCAATGCATGCAGGGAGAGTTGACAGGAAGTGTGTGTAGCGACAGGAAGTGTGTGTAGCGACAGGAAGTGTGTGTAGCGACAGGAAGTGTGTGTGACGACAGGAAGTGTGTGTGACGACAGGAAGTGTGTGTGACGACAGGAAGTGTGTGTAGCGACAGGAAGTACCTCCTTGCTGTTGGCCTCCGTGTCGGGGTTGGAGGTCTCTGTGGTGGTGGAGGAGCTGTCGTCGTTATCCGCCCCGTTTTCTTTCAGCTCGTCTCCCTGAGGCTTCACCAAACTCTTCTTCTCTTTCTCCTCCTTCTTCTTCTGGGCTTTTGTTTTCCCCCGCAGCTTCCCTTTGGAGTCCAGCACTGCAGACAAATAAAAAACACCTTGAAGTACCTGTGAATTACTACAGAAGACTTCTACTCCCTACTCTGCTGTAATGAAGACACATTTGAGTACATTTCCAGTGTACAGAAAATATATTTTAGGGTAGGATCTGGGCTTATTTTACGTTGATTTAAAGTATCCGTGTTTGTTTGTTCCCGTCTGGTTCTTGCACCTTCCTTAAATATATAATTTCACTCATTATTTTAAGCTTAAAAACACTTCTGCTTTATCCATTTCAGTAGACAGGTGCACAGAAAAGGGACAAGTTGCACAAAAGTTGCAAATAAGCTTGTGCACATCTGCCAATTTGCAAAACATATGTATTTATATTCATAGGCAACGTTCCCAACATTCATCAGGCAAATACACACATTTAAATAACTAAAATAAACACATTTGCAAGAAGGAAAGTGTGCACGTCGAGCTGCTTTGCAACTTCAGATTCATTGGTTATGATCTCAGCTCTTAGAAGTCTTGATAATGTATTAACATGTCATTTCATAATGTAGATTCCCGTCTTATGTCTTAATCAAAACGTCCTTTTGGTTTGAATGTTTTTTTGTAAAGCACTTCGAAGCAGTCTTGTTGTTAGAATGTGATACAAACATAAACTTGCCTCATACAGAAATTATATCTGACTTAGTTAGGGACTTTAACAGAAACCTTGTTGTCTTTTGTTGTGACCAGTTTCGTCTTTTACTGATTATTTAATTGTGTACCCATGACTCAGTTAATGTAGTCATAACTAAAACTCCTCTAGCTCCTTTTGATTGGAATAATCTTTCTCTAAGATCCATTTCCTCTTCCCACTGCTTCAGGACATCTTTATATTCTCAAATCACCTTGTTTATGCATTTAGTTTGAGCATACCTACTTTCATTCAGACTTTTTCGTATTCATCTTATAATGTTGTAGTTCTGCCCTACCTTTGTTCTGTACGGCCTGCACGCTCTGCTCCTGCAGGGTTTCAGCAGCGCCGAGCGGTTCTGGACGGTCCAGGTCGTTGTCCATGGCTCCGATCAGGCTGTTGTACTCATCAGAGCCGTCTGAGCCCCTGTGAGGCAGCGCTGATCCGGGGAAACCCTGTAGCTCCGGCTGTTTGGAGCTGCGGGCCTTCCGGTTGGTCAGCTGGAAGACGGGGGGGTCTTTGCTCAGCTGCGAGGAGGAGGAAGAGGAGGAGGAGGAGGAAGAAGCTGGCATAGATGGGCGGGAGAAGCCGAGTCGGGAACGTTTGTCCTGGCTTTCCGAGTCTGGGAACGTGCGGCTGTTTCCCTGACGACCTCCGATCCTCGAGGCTCCGTTACTGGAGGAGTAAACTCTCTGCGGGGGGTCGCCGTAATCATTCAACCTGAGAGGGGAGAGGAGAATCATGTTAAATTATGTTGAATTAAGACGAGAATTATGTTCAGTTAAATGTAATGCTCCATGACAGTTACAGGGTCTATGCAGGAATCCTGAAGTCAAAAGTAAAACCTTTTAAGACCTTTTTTAAGACCCTTTCCATACATTTTAAGACCTCATCTCCACTTTGAGAGTTTTAACCGGTTACATTGGCGACACACTTTACCTCACATTGACTATATACAGTATTGATTGTCCTTCCTCCTTATCTTCCAACCATTTGGACGCAGACTTGCATTTCCCCATAACGATGTTGTTTAACAACCGGCGTAAACGGACCTTCGCGCGCTATCAAGCAGTGAGCGTGCGATGTCCTGTTCAGATGACGTCAAACCCAACGGGATGCCATAAATAAACTACACAGAATCACACTACACACCTACGCAATGATTACATTCAGGCAAACTGTAGAATACAACCTCTTTGGACCATTTATATACTTATTGAAAACAAGCTACAAAATGTAATACCTTGGAAAATGCCGTTTAATACTTTTTAATACCCTTAATTTTTCGCTAAATTAATTGATCAACTTCTAATACTTTTTAAGACCGCGCGGACCCCCTGAGTTAACTCAATATCTGCAGACACGAATTTTGAGGATGTTATGAAACCAATTTCTGTCATTTTATAAACCAAACAATAAATAACAAAAGAAATACACCCCTAAAAACATTGTTAGTTCTGAAATCATAAACCTGCCTCATTCCTTCACATAAAGTGATCATGTGCTTTTTTAAGTCAAATATTAGAAACTATTTCGAGACCCTTCATTTTACTTAATATTCCGACAAAAAAAAAGACATCCTGTTCATCCAATCGGGATTTATTTTAGAAAAAAGCCCAGCCCTAATGAAAACATTAGCTAGGCTTTAGTGGCGAATTAAATATATTAATATTGACTCCTGATTTACAAAAATCATGACCTCCCTAATAAAAAATCAGTAGGCGAGGCCGTAATTTTCGCCGTCTGTTACTCTCATGAGCGAGGCGGAAAATAATTGTTTTATCATGCCAACAAGCTGCTGTGTCGTTCCAGAGTGGGCGGGGCCGTAAAGAGACGTAGATGTTACTCTCATCTATGGACATCGATCGCCTACTGCTATATTTAACCATATATCGAGCCCGATCTTCGATTTCCAATGATTTAATGTAATTGTTTGCCTGACTGGCCATCGTAATCGGGCTCTTTGAAGATCCAAAAATCCACGGTTTTCTTAAATTTCTGATCGGATTGGCAAAAACTTCAGAATTTGAATTGACCGCCATTCAAATGACAGCTTTGTTTTCCCCCAAAAGTGGGCGGAGCCGTCATTTTTGCCCGGAAGTAACGCATGTGTTACTCTCATGTATTAGCTCTTCCAAATTTGTATATTTGCATTTTATCTTCACTGTCCTTTTGCTGTAATAATGTACATTTCCCCTGCTGTAGGTCTAAAGGATGTCTGCTTCTGATTCCTCTTAACCAGACTAACATATCTTTCTGTACATTGACGCTATCATGTGTTTTTTTTAACTCTTTAGCCATGATGCACTCACTTTGAGTCGCTGTGAATCTGGACGATTTCCCTGAGATTAAACGGCCTCCCGGTCTCCATGGTGGAGTTGGTTTCCACGGAAACGCGTCTCTTGAACGGCTCCCAGATGCTCTGAGCCTCCAGGTAGGCCGTGGCGATCACCAGCAGAAACATGGAGCTGCAGACACCAGAGAAATGTTAATAATAATACATTTTATTTATAGAGCGCTTTTCTAGAAAAACTCCAAAGAAACTTTACACAGTAAAAAAAAAAATACATAATTAAAACAACTTAAAATATATAAAACACAACATTAATTACAGATTAAAAGCAGTTCTGAAGAGGTGAGTTTTGATTTGAACATTTGGGCAGCCGATATGTATGTATTATTATGTACACTTAATTGTATTTTTAGTTTGGCTTTGTGATGGCTAACGTTGGATGACCATTTTAGTTTTCATTTCATATAGCACTGTAAATTGCATGAAATGATGAGCCGTTCTGTTTTATTAATGCTTTGTGTGTGTGAGGACCCCAGGAAGAATAGCCAATGCTCATGCTAGTGCTAATGGGGATCCTAATAAAGAATAAACGTTAGTCAGCTGTGTTTAAATCCAAAGAGTGTTGTATTCGCTGCTGACCTCATGATGAGAGACACGATGATGTAGAGCTCGAGCTCCCAGCCGGGTCGGGGCAGCGTCTCGGCGCACGTTGCCAACATGTGGTACGGCAGCGAGGCGTTCAGGACAAACACGAACTCAGAGCCTCCGCATGTCACCAGCTTCAGCTCCCGGATCACTCGGGAGGACGTGAAGTCGGGTGTAAACCTGCGAGGAGAAGAAAGGATAGGTTCAAATATATAATTATGAAGATGCAGAAGAAGGGGCAATTTTAAGGAAAAAAAGGACTATATTTTCAATAATGTGGTAAATTTATGATGAAAACATGATTTTAATATTAGTTTATATCTCTGAGATTAAAATAAAAAACATTTACAACAAAAAAAGACAATAGAAGACAGCCTTATATGTAAGACATAAGATTTAAATGAATCATATTTATTCATGTCGTCACCCTAACAAGCTGGAATTAAGCTTAAGTACTAATTTAACATTTGAATTGAAGGCAGCTTTTTTAAATACATGTCTTTCATTGTTTTTTGTTACGCAGTGTCTGATACAAATTAGGTTACACTGATATTTTAAGTGTTAAATTAGGATTGTTTCAGACTGGGGTAAACCAAACATTAAAAAACAAACAAACTCTGTTGTAAAGTCAACAATTGGAAAAGGGAAAGAATTCACAACATTATCTAAACAAATATTCCAACATCCATATTTGTTTAATCTTTAAATAAGTGCGACTAATCTGCAGAATTAATACTTTAACTATATTTTGATGCTAATACTTTCCTACGTTTACTAACAGATCATTACATAAAATTGGATGAACCGATTCAAACTGATTAGTACATTTAATCTAATTTAGGATTTTGTTTAAGGACTTTATATTTTTTAGGCTGATATCATTAAGATATAATGTCAGACATTCAAATATTAAAGGTCCCATGTCATGGCCATTTCTACTGATCATAATTCCATTGTTGAGGTCTACTAAAATAGATTTACATTGTTCAATTTTCCAAACTCACATTGGTTTCTCATACAGCATCTCTGTATAGTATGTGTATTCACTCTCTGTCCTAAACGCCTTGTTGGAGCTCCTGCCCCCCCCCTCCCTGTGAGCCCAGTGGCCGTCTGCGAGACAGCGAGACACAGCGAAAACCAGCCCGAACACACACACACACACCCGCAGCCTGGCTGTGAGCTTATGTGTGTGCTCACACACCGACTCACAGCCTTGCCGCGTCCCGCCGTCTCAGGGAGGAGAAATCGGCGGAGCTGCAGCTGAGAAAAGATTGAGGCTTCCGCGGACGTAACTTAACGGCTCCACGGATTGGTCCATTTGGACCAATGGGTCCATTTGGGTATGGGCACGTCACTGTACCCAGGAAGAAAAAGAGAAATCCCCAACGAGGCGTTCTGGGGCAGCATAGACAGGTCTTTTCTGTGTTAGAGTTTTACTCGCTACAGGGTGTACTTTGAGGGTTTGTGACTCTGCAGACCGTTTACATGCAGAAAAACCTTCATAACACACAAGGGGACGGGTAATAACCAGAAAAGCATGACATGGGACCTTTAACACCTCAACAGAAGCATTGAGTGTTAATTTGGTTACAGCTCTAAAGTTTTCCAAGCTTCAAGTGAACCCTTAACGAGTTAATAAGTGTTTATTTTGGGAGTGGACTTGAACTTTAAGAAGAAAAAATGGAGCGAGGGGGGAGACAGAGAGTCGATTCATCCTCTTACCGAGGGCTTACTCAGCCACAGAGTATTAATAGAGCTTCACACACACTCACACACACACTTAAGTTCCCATGCAGTGCTTTAAATCAGACCAAAATCACCGTGTTTAAAGAGCAGTCACTCGCTGGTTCACTTACAGCAGAGGTGGGAAGTGGAGTACAAATACTTCGTTTCTGAACTTAAGTACATTTTTCTGGTATCACTACTTTACTCCACTACTTATTTTTCTGACGACTTTTTACTTTGACTTCTTACATTTTGAACACAAATACCTGTACTTTCTACTTCTTACATTTTGAACACAAATACCTGTACTTTCTACTTCTTACATTTTCCAAACAGGCTGGTTCCTTTAGTTTGAATGTGTGTTTGGTGGCGTGATCATTATTATTTAGAGTCATTGCGTGCCTATTGATTTGAACACGATCCGTGTATCCATCATTTCCTGGTCTTCTCTAAAGAAGAGGGACCAATGAAAACGTTGTCATGTTGCCGTTGTTCAGCATGGAAACATTCATTAGCTAACAATGACATTATTGTTCTATTAATATAAAGGGAGGTCAGGTACTCTTTAAAACAGCTGCTAGTTATGGGTACTTTTTACTTAAGTACATTTCAAAGCCCTCTTTACTTTTACTTGAGTAAAGAAGTTTAGTCAGTACTTCTACTTTCACCAGAGTATTTTTAAACACGAGTATCTGTACTTCTACTTGAGTAAAGGATGTGTGTACTCTTGCCCTCTCTCACTTACAGTATGATGAGGTCTTTCGAAGCGTTGGGCTTCAGTGCAAACTCGGCACAGTTGAGAACTTTGAATCCGAATCCCTCGCAGACCTGACCGTTGATCTCTGCGGACCGGATGGTGATCGGCAGCAAACCCGTGTTCTCCACCCTGAACGTCCTCTTCAGCGTGAAGTTCGGCTCCCTCACTTTGGTCTCTGTAATAAAAGGAAGGGATGAAAATAATAATTAAAGACATGTAAGATTTTCTGGGATAAAAATCACAAATTAACAAGATTTTATTCCGTACAAATATTTTCTTAAATGTGTAAGTTTACCATCTCAGAGAAATTGTGATATATTTCTCATGTTGATATGTGTCTGTTTCCTGTAAATGTGTGACCTTTTATCTCAAAGAGATAGAAAAGCGTCGAGATAGAAAAGCGCATAATTATTAGGAGTTACGGTAGTTTTTATAATTCCTCTCTGTGAAGAAGACGCCTTCATCACAGTTGGCATAGAGGCATGGTAAAAGGCACACTGAGGGAAACACATTAATAACTTTGCTGGACATTGATAAAATAAAACCCAAGTCATTATTTGTTCAAGAGAGCTTTATTTGAAGTCTTACATAACAATGCTGTGCCAAAGTAACCTGCTTACCCTCTCGTTCAAGGTTGTGAAGTCCAAACAGAGCAACAGAAAACTGCAGCCTTAAGTAGAGGCTCAATCAGTGGAAACACCTGTGCTCAATTGGAGCATACCATGTAGTGCATGGGCACGGGTGACAATTTTCTTCCAAGTGTAAAGTGTTATTGTTTAAAGACCCAGTGAAGTGTGCGCCGGTGCATGATCTGTTATGCTAATACGTATAGTAATGACCAAAATTGTCCATTGGAACCCATATAAAAGATGTTGGAATAGCAACGAATTTGACGAGTTGGAATTTTCCGCTGGGAAATCCGCCTTCGTGGGCGTGGCTTGCGATCTACTGCGTGACGTCAGAAGATGGGCTCAGCCGAAGTGTTTACATTCACCACCGTTCATTTTGTCTCTGTTTCAAAGTGGAATTTACCAACGTTTTTGAGCGAGTATTTTATTGGAAAGTGTTTCGCAGTCGACTGGAAGTGATTGCCAATCGAGGAAACCTGACAATGGAGGCGACAGTGAAGAAAAAGGGAGGAAAAACACACGGGAAGCGATGCATTGCCGCTGGCTGTGGTAATGTCAATTCTGCCGAAGTGGCGATGTTTCTGTTACCAAAAGATGAAGGTGAGTGGCTGGTGTTATTGTTTCGTAGATTCGTAGATTGTTTATGAAAAATAAAGGCCACTGTGTTTGTGTCTACTAACAAGACTATCATGGCGGCGGCAGAGCTCAAGTCGAGTTTCTCCGCCTGGAGATATTCTCACTATTTCACTTTTGTCGAGCACAAAGAAAAGAACGTTTTAGTTAAATGTAAGTTGTGTCTTGGCGGGTCAAAGATCCTATCGACTGCCCAAAACAGCAATTAAAATCTGTTGAAACATCTGCAGAAACAACATGCTGGGACGAAGCTAGTAGCTAAGACCACAGACCCAGACTCATCCGACGCCACTCCACCTCCACCTAAGCAACAGCGGCTGGATTGGCACTTTGAAACATATCTTTGTGTTTGTGTTTGTATAGACCACATTGCTTAGCAGAGTTCAGTGATGCAAATGCATGTCAAGTTGATCAACAGGTTGTATTATTCTCCGATGCAATAACAGTACTGAAATGAAGGCTACAGTATAAGGGCATTAATGGGTGCCCTTTTTTAAGTAACTAAAAAGTTACTTTTCACAGTA
Source organism: Dissostichus eleginoides (assembly GCA_031216635.1). Taxonomy (NCBI): domain Eukaryota; kingdom Metazoa; phylum Chordata; class Actinopteri; order Perciformes; family Nototheniidae; genus Dissostichus; species Dissostichus eleginoides. The sequence continues at coordinate 32,051,438 of CM062270.1, read as the reverse complement.
ACGCATTACTTTTTGGTGTAAGTAGTGAAGTAACTAGTAATTGTAACTAGTTACTGGTTTTCAGTAACTAGCACAACACTGCATGTGAACATGAATGTTGCATCATGCTATGAACAGATGAATGTATGATCAGGTGATGGCCAATCCTGTGTGTAGATCTACTCTAGATCTATGACAAAATATTGTCCTCAACTAAATTGACTTCCATGGCCACTTTCCTCATCTATCCTGTCCGAAAAGCTGTCAAAATCACTCATTTCTCTCGCACCAGTATCACTTTCCGAAGTCTCCGCCATGTTTACAATCACAACTGGGCCCATCTTGTGACGTCACAGCCGCTATCGTCTGCAGCAGCGGTAGGCTCAGACTCTGAAAAATTTGCGATGTTTATCTCGTCCCTCGCACTTCCTAAAAAATTATTTTAGCCATGAACAGGTACAATTATATGTAAGAAATGAAACTGCCATTTCATTTTGGCGCAAAAAAATGCACTTCACTGGCACTTTAAGGCTTCTGTGGTCAGAAATGTAGAATATGTTGACCTATTTGATTAATTGTGATTAATTAGTTTGAACTACATTTTGAATACGTTTGTAGATGATAAGAATAACAGTAATTAAGGGTATAAATAGTTGATTGTCCTATGGGGAGGGGCTTAACATATATAAACCTCTGGCCACAAGTGTTTGGAGTTAGTCTGACTGTGGCTGTAGAGCAGAGAGGTACCAGTTATATTTCTTCGACCTGTGCATATATTGAGGTTTGTTTTTCTTTCTATTTTGGACTGTACGTCCTTGTTACTTTGTGTTCTTTCAGCATTTTGGCTGTTAATAAAAGCACATTTTTTGTGACTCTAGCCATCTTATTTAATTCCTAGTTTTTTCATCGACCCTTTTTGTAACACTCTCACAGACAGGATACACAATTTACAATATTTACTGGGCAGGGGGAAGGTGTTTATACTCAGAGAAAAATGTTTAAAGGTCACCTATCATGCTATTTTTAGGCAATAGCATAGGTCTCCGATACAAATATATAAAAAACATGCGTATGAAGTGTTTTGCTCAAAATACCAAACAGATCACCCATTCTAGCCATGCCTCATATCCCTCTATTTCACTTCCTGTTTCAAAAGTGCTGATTTTGGGTATAAAGCTTTAAAAAATATATATATATTTCTTTTTTAAAAGGAGGAGGCTGAGCTCATGCGGGACCCGGCAGCTACTGTCTAAACTAAATACTGCCGTGATGAAACGCCATATCATGGATTATCAAGGATTATTTCTGAAACAGTATGGAGCTCAAAGGCTTTCTCTCTTGCCGGTTATACCACAAGGTGAGTTCCTTTTTATTTCCTGCTTCTTCACACACATGCTCTCCAGTACAGGTTAGCTCTGAGTGTTAGCGATGCTAATGTAAACACCGACCATATTACGTCCAAAACAGTCGGGCATTGTTTCTGATAGCATCCTTGAAATAGTGGCTCTGGAGCATCCTTCCTCGACATTGAGAAACACCCTGTATGTGTGTATCTGTATCGATGTTATGTTATGCAACTGTCTGCATGTGTTTTATAATTTATGAATTTAGGTTTTAGGATCCCCTCTCAAATTATCATTCTCTAATCTAATTTTCAGATACAACCAACCCTGATGTGATGTTGTCAACATACTGTATATGGCTTTGTTTAAATGAAAGTGTATTTAATCTGCCTTTCACCCAGTGTAAATGCATCCCGGGGTCCCACAGATCTGCAGGAACACACACTCACTCTCTGTGCAGTCCTTCAGCAGCGCCTCGGTCATCTTGAACCTCAGAGAGCTGCCCTGACCCGGAGGCTTCCCCGCCACCTTCAGGCTCTCCGTCGTTCCTCTGCCGTGAAGAATGATGGTGTCGATCACCGTCAAATTATTCCTGAAGAGAAAACACAACACACAATGTTTAGAAGAATAAAGCATACTTAGATTAGTTATTGCCTTTCTAAAAACACAGGCTTTTTTCCATTACTCAGATGGGGAGACGGCATTGACGTCAATGAACATGACGATATCAAAATGCAATATTGATGTCAAGAAATACCAACGTTTCCTTATTTTTATTGACAATATACACATGTTTTTTCCAATACAGCAGTTGCACACAACATACAGTGACTACACTAACATCGTTAATACTTTCTTTCCAAACTGATTTATGTGAAATTGTCGTAAGTAGGGTTTAAATTATTGAGTTATGGCCAAAAACTGGTGGTTTGAAGTTAGTGACATTTACTTCTGACCACAATTATACAAACTTATATATATCAATATTCCAATTACTTGTATATAGACTATTCTGCACTATTTCCATTATATTATATTTGTATTTACTTGCACTATTATCTGTTGTATTGTGTTGCACTGTTGAAGGAGCCTAAGATGTTCATTGTCATATCTACACTGTAGCTATGTACACATGACAATAAAAGCCTTGAATCTTGAATTTTCTAATCAGTTCACCGTTGAGTCTAAGTGGACGTTTCTGCCTATTGGTGAAGAAATTCCCTGAACCAGTTCCTTTAATACCAACCGGATAACAAGGCTAGTATTAGCTACACAAGGAAAAGAAACCAACACAATGGAAACAGTCTATTTTTCTGTAATGACGGCCATTACCTGACGATGAGGAGGGAGGAGACGCTGTGGTTGCTGGTGGGAGTGAACCTCACGTTGAAGGCCTTTATCTCTCCGGGCAGCAGCAGCAGGTTGTACACAAAGGGCCGGGTCGATCCCTCCACGAAGCCTGAGCTGCTCTTTATTAGGGACGTCTGCAAAACATACAGAGAGAGAGAGCCTGTTAGACACAAACTGCGTCCACATGCAGCTCATTCATGCTCAATTAGTCGCTCAGAAACAGCCGATTCTCTGTGAACTCACTCACCTGGTTTCTGTGGACCTGGAACTCTAAGGTGCTCGTGTCGATGTTGATGTTGGATAGGTTTCCTAATGGCAGCCTGGAAGGTAAAATGGTTTTTGATGTTGAAATAAAGTTTAAATATCAGGAATAAAGACAAAATATTGAGAAAAACATCAAAATGTAGAGAATAAATGGCAAAAATATTGAGAATAAACATAAGAACTAAGTTTTAATGTTGATAAAAACTGTCTAAATATCAAGAAGAAAGTCAAGAATATTGAAGAAAAACGTAAAAATGTAGAGAATAAATGTCAAACCTTTGATACTAAAGTAAAAATATTGAGATTAAATGTAAGAACTGTTGATAATGTTGATAAAAAGAGTTTAAATATCAAAATTAAAGTTTTAATGTTGATAATAAACTCTAAATGTAGATTAAAAAAAGTTGAAATATCAAGAATAAAGTCAGAATATTGAGAAAAACATCAAAATACTGCAAATAAATGTCAAAAATATTGACAATAAAACGTAAAAACTAAGTTATAATGTTGATAAAAATAGTCTAAATATCAGGAATAAAGTCAAAATGTGGTGAATAAAAGTCCAAATTGTTATTATAAAGTGAAATAGTCAAATAAAAAAGTACACACAAGCCCAGAAACCCGAGAGGATCACAGTGAGAGGAAGATGAAGGGGTTAAATAGAAAATGAGAAAGTGCTGAGTTTGTGTAAACGTCCCACCTGTCCGCCAGCTTTCCAGAAAACACCGAGGGGTTGGGTAACAAGGCCAAAGGGAGAACCTGCACGTAGACGAGCACGTCTGCAGGATTTTGCAGAATCACCTGCTCCTCCTGCAGGAAAACACAAAGAGGTTTCACTCAGTTTCACAAGGCAATTCAAAGTGCTGTACAAAGAGGAAAGACATTCAGAGCATAAAGCACATTAGAAACGTTAAAAAGCAGAGATAATAAAACATGAATAACAAAAGGTACATGAATAAACGTTACAGTGCAGTGTGAGATGTGAATAGTTCAATTAAAAGCAGTGGCAACAAGAAAAGTCTTCAGCCTGGATTTTAAAGCAGTCAGAGTTGCAGCGGACCCTCAAGACATTCCTGTGTGTGTGTTTGGTGGTGGTTGTTGTTGTTTACTCACAGAGGAGCTGTTTGTGTTGGTCAGAGGGAACATGATTCTCTGAGAGGAGTTCACCAGCGACGGCCAGGTCAGGTGAGCCGTGATTTTAGCTTGCACGTTCTTCTGGAGGTCCGTGTTGACTTCAAAGACGGCTTCGATCCTTTTTGGAAAGAGAAAAGAAAACACATCTTGTGACGTTTACCGTTCCATATCATTCGGGAAAATTCTCATGTACAATTCAAAAGTTGCTTAAAAAGGGGACCTATCATGCAAAATGCACTTTTTGATGTCTTTCATACATAAAGATGTGTCCCCGGTGTGTCGGGGAACTCACGCAGCGTCAGAAAATAAAACCCTCTCTCTTTTCCTCCGTACCCAAATCTCTAAAAACGGGGGAACAACGGAGCTGATCCAGATTTGCGTCCGATATGACGTAATATCTGAAATGTGGACCCACGGCCCTATCAGAAACGTTGCCATCAGAAACAATGCCCGACTGTTTTGGACGTAATATGGTCGGTGTTTACATTAGCATCGCTAACACTCAGAGCTAACCTGTACTGGAGAGCATGTGTGTGAAGAAGCAGGAAATAAAAAGGAACTCACCTTGTGGTATAACCGGCAAGAGAGAAAGCCTTTGAGCTCCATACTGTTTCAGAAATAATCCTTGATAATCCATGATATGGCGTTTCATCACGGCAGTATTTAGTTTAGACAGTAGCTGCCGGGTCCCGCATGAGCTCAGCCCCCTCCTTTTTTATTTTTCAACTTTTTTTAAAGCTTTATACCCAAAATCAGTACTTTTGAAACAGGAAGTGAAATAGAGGGATATGAGGCATGGCTAGAATGGGTGATCTGTTTGGTATTTTGAGCAAAACACTTCATAGACATGTTTTTTATATATCTGTATATATCATGAAATTAGATGTTTCGTCTTAGTTTCGTTTGATGTATGTTTGAGGACCCCAGGAAGAATACCCAATGCTCATGCTAGTGCTAATGGGGATCCTAATTAAGAACAAGAATAAGAGTATGTGACAATTAGGGGAATTGTAGGTAGAAAATACAGAAATAAACGTGGAACCATGGGGTCTTATTCTGAGGTTTAACTCAAGAGCAAAGTCGTGAATTTAAATGGGAAACACTTGGATGTTCTTTGAGAATAAAATGGTACATGTTTGAGTTAAAATATAAACATTTACGAGAAAAACGATGAGATTTTGAAGTCATAAGTTTGTGAAAAAAGGTCAGAAATTCTTTGAGATAAAAGTCACATTTACAGGAAACGGATTTTATATACATTAGAGAAAAATAAAATTCCTGCAATAAAATAAATAATATTTTTACGTTTGAAATATATCACAATTTCTCTGAGAAAAACAAATATTTGTATGAAATAAAATCTTGTTAATTTGTGACTTCTATCCCAGAAAATCGTTTGTGTAAAATTACAGCTTTGATCCTGGAAGTTATAAGTTTTGTCTTTAAATGTTACCTCCCTCCGCCGGTCATTGTTTCCGCTGCAGAAGTAAATAGACCATGGCCAACTTGTTTGTGTGTGTGTATGTGTGTGTGTGTATATATATATATATATATATATATATATATATATATATATATATATATATATATATATATATTATATATATATATATATATATATATATATATATATATATATATATATATATAATATATATATATATAGTGGCTCAGTCAATAGGGGCTTGGACTGTGAGCTGTAGGGTCGCCGGTTCAAATCCCCGACCAGACCTAAAATATGGAGTGTGGACTGCTACTTGGAGAGGTCCCAGTTCACCTCCTGCCCTGCCGTGGTGCCCTTGAGCAAGGCACCGGACACCCCCCTTCCCCCCTCACTCCCATTGCTCCCCGGGCGCTGTACAATAGCTGCCCACTGCTCCTGGTACTAGGCTCCTGGTACTAGGCGCCTGGTACTAGGCGCCTGGTACTAGACTCCTGGTACTAGGCTCCTAGTACTAGACTCCTGGTACTAGGCTCCTGGTACTAGACTCCTGGTACTAGGCTCCTGGTACTAGGATGGGTTAAATGCAGAGAACAAATGTCACTGTGTGTGCTGTGTGCTCTGCATGTGAGACCATTAAAGAGGGTTTCATCGCTCCCAATATTATATTTATTTAACAATGAGTTAATAAGATAAGATAAGATGTACTTTATTGATCCCAATTTGGGAAATGTTTGCAGCGTAAAAGACAAGGCATTGCACATGAGAAATTAAAAGAGTAGAAAAAAACAACTCTGAAATGTAACTGTCTGACATTATGGTTAACATTAAAGGTCCCCTATTATACTGTTCTTCATCAATATATCAGAGGTCTCAGATATATCCAGAACATGTCTCTGATTGGCTGAAACACCAAACAGATCATTGCAGCATCCCATAATCCCCTCTGTTTCAGCCCTGCTTCAAAAGTGCTGATTCTCTGTCTGTTACTTTAGATGAAAATAAGGAGCCCCTCCCCACGCCCCTCTGAGAGATATTTGGTTAAAAAGAACTCAATGGTGCTCTAGGAGGAGATTCAGGTGATAAGGGGGGGGGGGGGGGTTACCTTGGTTGCTGATTGGCTAATGGTTACACAAGCCAAAACATCGTTATGACATCATAAAGTGGCCAAAATCTGATCAGCTCATTTTCAGCCAGGTTTTTATAGAAATGGATCAGGACAAAAAGAGAGAGAATCTTTGTTCCTGAAACTTTCAGAATCTCTTTACACAGAGGGGACACTCACTTGTGTCCCGAGCGCTCTTTGAGCTCTTTCCATCTGCGCAGGAGTTTCTGATGAAGATCTACGTCTGCGTCCCAGATATCTTCCTGAAGCGCCAGACCGTGAGGCTTCGACTCCGCTGGGGAGGGAAATAGAGATTCATTAATACAACATTTCTGTTCTTGTTGTGGGAGATTTGCACCAAAGAGTGTTCAGGCCAGGCATAAGAGGGAAACATTATTAAGGAAGATTTATTTTATAGTTACGCATTTTGAGAATGAAGCGATAATGTTAAGATTAAAGGTCTCCTATCATGCTATTTTTAGGCATATATTATGGGTCTCAGATATATACAAATATATAAAAACATGTCTATGATGTTTTTTTCTCAAAATACAAACCGATCATGCATTTTAGAAATCCCTCAAACCCCTCTTTTGCAGCCCTGTTAGAGAGACGCGGATTCTGGGTCCTTAGCTTGATAAAAGAAAAAGAGGAGGCGGAGCTAATGCCTGATCAGAATTATACCGGAGATAAAGTTAAATTCTGCTGTGATAAAACGCCATCCTGTTCTAAACCACATCAAGGATTATTTCTGAAACAGTATGGAGCTCAAATGCTTTTTCTCTTGCAGGTTTATCACAAGGTGAGTTCCTTTTTTTATTTCCTGCTTTTTAAACACATGTGCTCTCCAGTACAGGTTAGCTCTGAGTGTTAGCGAGGCTTGCTAATGTAAACAAAGACGAGATTACGTCCAAAACACGTCAGGCATCGTTTCCGATAGAAACTTTCTGTGGGTCCACCATCCGAAATTACGTCATATCGGCAGCAAATCTGTATCCGCTCGATGGACCCCCGTTTTTAAAAGATGTGGGTACGGAGGAAAAGAGAGAGGGTTTTATTTTCTGACGCTGCGTGAGTTCCCTGACACACCGGGACACATAGTTATGTATAAAAGACATCACAAAGTGCATTTTGCATGATAGGTCCCCTTTAAGGTCAACATATCGAGAATTAAGTCAAAAATATTGAGAATAAATGGCAAAAAAGTCTGAAATCCAATAATAACAGTGAAAATGTTAGTAATAAAGTCATAATATTGGGACTAAACGAAAAACTTAAGAGAAAAAGTCATAATATTGAGAATTAACGTAACATTTTTGAGAATAAAGTCATAATATTGGGAATAAAGTTGAAATGTTGAGAATAAAGTATTTATAATTTATCGAGAATTAAAGGTGGGGTAGGTAAGTTTGAGAAACCGGCTCGAGATACACTTTTTGTTATATTCCATGGAATGCTCTTAACATCCCGATAGCAATGAATATCTTAAGTGCTTTGACAAAAAATCCATAAAAAAATGTCATCTATGGAAGCCGTGGCGCTGTAAAAAGCACGACCAATCATCTGAGCCGGCCCGGCTAAAATAACTGGATGGCCTACCTGCCTGTCAGCCTTCCATCTGTGCACAAACTTATCTCGTGCCCTCATTGGTCATGTGCGCGTTCGTGTGTGTTGGAGGAGGGGCTCTGTAAGGAAGTGGCAGATTTTTTCCGGCTGTGTATTTTCAAATTCTAGCGCACTCGAGCTGGTTTCTCCGACATTACCTACCCCACCTTTAAGTACAAATTGAGTCAGAATATTAAGAATTAAGTACAAATCTGGTGAATAAAGTCAACATTTGAATAAAAATGAATATACTTAAAGTTGGATTTTATTCTCAATATCGTCCTTTTGTTTTTACCTCTCATGCCCGGCCCTTCAACTCTTCCGTAAATATTTTATTTCACACACACACACACACACACACACACACACACACACACACACACACACACACACACACACACACACACACACACACACACACACACACACACACACACACACACACACACACACACCACACACACACAACACACACACACACACACACACACACACACACACACACACACACACACAAAGAAACAACAACTTACATTTAAGCACAAATGGCAGCCCCACATAACAGTGATCACCACACTGCAAGCTGGCGTCAAAATAAATATTAGCCACCTGAAAAAGATGGAGGAAAGAAAAATAAGTTCACGTTCATAAGGAGCATAATGAGATCAGGGAGGTGAGATGAAGGGGAATACATACCTTAGATTTCCGTCTGGGCTCCAGCTCGTCTTTGTTGTTGCGCAGCCGCTTATAATAAAAGCGAATGTCTTCAGTCAGCGAGCGGATCTGCTGCAGCCGCACTTTCTGAGTGAAGGAGCTCTGGATGCTGAAGCTCTGATGAACCACTTTGCCCTGAAGAACAAATAACAAACATATATATCAGACACGTTAAGAGCAGAGAGGGAAAAAGTACACACATCCTTTCCTCAAGTAGAAGTACAGATACTTGTGTTTAAACATACTCTGGTAAAAGTAGAAGTACTGACTAAACTTCTTTACTCAAGTAAAAGTAAAGAGGCTTTGAAATGTACTTAAGTAGAAAGTACCCATAACTAGCAGCTGTTTTAAAGAGTACCTGACCTCCCTTTATATTAAGTAAGGGATAATGTGCAGCGAGGCGGTCATTATGGGGAAAAGAACACCTGACAGGCAGATCAGGAGCCCGACGCGACATTTTTCTTGATATTGCAACTTGTTTTATCAAAATTCAAAATGTATTCTTGATATTTAGACTCTTTTTATCAACATTATAACTTGGTTTTTACGTTTATTCTCAATATTTTTGACATTTATTCGCAATATTTTGACTTTATTCTTGATATTGCAACTTGTTTTATCAACATTATAACTTGGTTTTTACGTTTAAAACTTTACAAACAAATGAACAAGTTGTTGTTGTTGTTACCATCAAATCGGAGGTACACGGTCCCACAATTCAACAAAGTAAGACTGAAGCACTCCTTTGAGCACCAGTCGATCCTCAAATTAAACATCCCAGATCAAATGTAGGTTAGAGGGTCTTAAACTAGTTCTATTTTCAGTGATTGTAATGGTATGTTAAATGTCTGTTTCCTTGTATCGTGCCTTAATATGTGACCTTGTTTGATTTTGCAAACGGAGGTGCTGCGATGCAAGAAAAATGTCCGATTGATCCGACAGTAAAGTATTATCGTATCGTAAATCTAACCTTCAAGTTGACATCAAATACAATATTAAATGTCTCTTATTTGGTGCAATTTACTAAACGTTTGCACAGAACTATTTGTAAACAGCATTTTTCATGCCGGCGCTAACTCGCAGTTGGAGGGCTTGATAACACACTCCCCACTTGTTGGCGGACCCTCCATGTGAACGCGCTAAAGGAGTGGAAGTGTGTGTGGGTCGGTTTGGAATTAGGTCTCCGAGTTACTCACTGGAAACGAAGCCGGTAAAACGATGTGCTTCGGAGAGCTGCTTAGGGTCCCCACTGCGATGAGAGCTTTCACTGGGATGGTTAATATCTGATGGGGAGAGAAGAGGCAACATTAGACTGATTGGTCATTGGTTTAAAAATAAACAGCAGATTTTGATTGGCTTCCTTCCTACCTCGTAATCTGTGGTGATGTGAATGGCTCCATCATACAGGCCCTCCAGTGCTTTGGCCACCAGTGTCACTCTGAATGCTGCATAATATCCGGATGCTAATATCACCTTTAAAGAGACAAAAATAAGACAAAGAAAGTTGGTCAGTGTGTGTTTTTATACGCAAGAATAACCTTAATCTTGTTACAGGGATTATGGCTATTTAGGAGTAAAGTAAAAACACTTCTCAAGCACTCTCAAGTTACATAAACCAATAAAAACTGAGACTCTTGAAGCCTGTTAGCTTACAGTGAATGCAAATGGTAAAAATAAAAGCTACAGAATTCGTGCGTCAAAAGTAGTGTCATTTTTACGTGAGAAACAAAGCATACAGTGGAGGAAATAAGTATTTGATCCCTTGCAGATGTTAGTTTGCCCACTTACAAATAACTTAACAGTCTATCATTTTAATGGAAATGGGTAATGGATTTTCTTTTTGACATTTTCTCTCTCTCATTAGTCAAATAAAGCTACCATTAAAATGATAACACTGTTCATTTCTTTGTAAGTGGGTAAACTAACAACATCTGCAAGGGATCAAATACTTATTTCCTTCACTGTATGCTTTGTTTCTCACATAAAAATGACATTTAGTGTGTGTTTTGAATGTTGAATTTCAATATGTTTACATTTTGGTCGATTTGCAGTAGTTTTGTATCTCTTTCGGTCTATTTTTGTGTGTCTTTTAGCTATTTAGTGTCAAACAGATGTCCTCTTGTGTCTCTTTTGTGTCGTTTTGAATGTTGAGTTTCAATATGTGTTCATTTTAGTCCATTTGTAGTAGCTTTGAAAGTGCATTAGGCTTCTCTCTAAATGTGTGTGTAAGAATTAGACACTGTGTAAACGTGTGTATCCTGACACTGTTGATAATAAGCATGTTTCTGTTTCGTCAGTAGAAGTTGCAATGTCACCAGTTTCTCTCGAGTCTCCCCCTGCAAACCTGCGAGGAATAAATAACCCAGAGGAAGAACAAAGACACATACTGTGCTCGAGTAACTGCTCCTCCTTTCCCCCTAAAGTAGACACAACATGTTTTCTGTTTGCCTCGACATGGACCTTTCTTTTTATCGCATTAGATAGGTGACACCGCTCCCCATTAACTTCCCTTCATCTCAATTCCAACAACACTGAGGTCCTTGTGATCGACCCTAGTTGTTTTTATGAAGAAGATAAGTCACTTTTGTTTGTCCTCCTTGCTTTCAAACATCAAGATAAACTTCTGAAAATGTTAGTATCCTTTGTAAAGAACATTTTAACTTTGAACTAAACAAAACTACGAAATCATTTGTTTTAGATGCACGAGTGCCTGGACCCTACACTCTTCCATAAGTGGGTCAAAAAGGACCCGTATTAGAATAATATGTGTTTTTATGCCATTTTTGGTTCAGAAAAATCACTTGTATAATATTTTGTATTATATTGTGGTTCACACTAGAAATATTTAATATTTAATTTTTCACTCTTTATAATTTTAGACTTTTTTTTTACATTTTGAACATATTGATGCAAAGATCTCCGCTATTCTGAGACCCTCACAGTATTCCAGTCCCTTTTCAAAACTCATCTCTTCTCCTCTTGTCTACTCATCATAGCCCACCCCCCATCAATCCATGCCGGTTGATCAAGTTTGATAGTCCTATACCCCCCACCCTAACCTTCCCTTATATTGTAAAGCGATTTTGAGTCCTTGAAAAGCCCTATAAAAATATAATGTATTATTATTATTATACTGACAGGTATCAGATCTTGCTGTGTAAAATAATCTTCCTGAGAGGTGTAACTTGTGATGTGTGGTCTACAGTGAATGTATTCCTGACAGCAACAGGTGATAAGAATCAAAGGTTCCCATAGAAAATGCATGCGGGTCATTTTTGACCCACTTATGGAAGCTTGGGGTAGTAATACAAAAACTACAATTTCTTAAAATGTATAACGTTTAAATTTAAAATGTGAATGGCATGATATCCAAAACATGTTTTTTGAGGAATAGCTGGAATATGAAATGATAAAAAAATGTAATTACAAAGATACTTCAAGAAAACCACCTCACCGGGTTAACTCAATTTGATGCAAAATGTTAGCTTTTTAAATCCCATCTATGTATACTTGATTTTCTGTGTGTTTTTTACTCTTTGGAGCATTTTGTAACCGAGTCTCTTTAAAGAGTGTGAATCCTTACAGTTTTGTGGCTGGAGGCGGAGATGTTCTGCAGCTCTCGGAGGCGGTTCAGAGCCACAGTGGCGTTTCCTTTCTCCGTCTTCAGCAGCTCCATCGAAATACTGTCTCCTGTGACGAGCCACGACTTTATCTCCAGCTGCAGGACAGAAAGGAAAAGTTAAACACTAACAACTGTGAAGGAGTCCTTTGGCAGAACACTGTGTGACTGTACTTTTGCAATCTGCAGTAGTTTTGTGTCTCTTTGGTCTAGTTTTGTGTGTCATTTAGCGATTTAGTGTCAAACCGTTGTCCTTTTGGGTCCTTTTGTGTCTCTTTGGGATAGTTTTGTGTGTTTTGGCTGTTAGGTTTCAATATGTGGTAATTTTGGTCAATTTGCAGTAGTTTTGTATCTCTTAGGGGTCATTTAGTGTGTGTTTTGGCTGTTTAGTGTCAAAACCTAGTCACGTTGTGTCTCTTTTGGGGTAGTTTTGTGTGTGTTTTGAATGTTGAATTTCAATATGTGTTAATTTTGGTCGATTTGCAGTAGTTTTGTGTCTCTTAGGGGTCATTGTGTGTGTGTTTTGGCGGTTTAATGTCAAACCCTGGTCACTTTGTGTCTCTTTGTAGTAGCTTTGTGTGTGTTTTGACTGAGTTTAAATTTGCAGTCCTTTTGTGTCAATTTGTGTTTGTTTTTTGTGTCTTTTGGCTATTTAGGGTCACATTTTGGTCATTTTGTGGTTCTTTCGTGTCTCTTCCCACTGAACCCTTGTGTGCCTGTTCAGTAAAAGCAGTATTCTGCGTGATCTCACCTCTATGGGATTACTGTTGACCACCACAAATATGATGCTGCTGGTGTCTGTTGCACTGCGGACCCCAAAGTCCAGGATGTTCTCCTTCAGACTGGGAGGCAGGACCAGAGGCTTTTCAAAAAAGGCGACAAAAAACAAATACGTTACACATATCACCAAGAACCAGGATGTCTACCCTGCCTTACAAAGACATAACTACATATATGGTCAAAACTGAATGTGACTTCTGTTTTTCACTTTCAACGTGGCAAAGGACAAAACAACTAGTTCCTCATAAAGATATCAGTCTGCAATTTAACTGTAAAAGGACAGAGACAGAAACAGCTGGAGATACATTCCATTTCTACAAGCTAACGACTGTAAATGATCCACTTATAATCACACTTTCAAGGAACTACGGTTATCTGTTATGCAGTTTATCAGCTTGTCTGGAAAACATACATTTTAACCCTTTTTCTGCCAACTTCACTGCTTCAGTAGCTGTATTTTATGATGAAAACAGACTTTTTAAGTGATAAAAATGAAAGTTATAAAGGTTAATATGCTCTTTGTTGGTAGGTAAATAAGCTACGTATATGTACATATAAATGTCCATTGTGTACCTCCAGGAAGCCTGTGTAGGCCCGGACAGGCAGGTGAAACTTGGATGCGTTTGTGATGAGCAGGATGTTGCTGTCTATGTGAATGGAGGGTCGCACAGGTCGGAAGAGCAGGGAGAAAATGTAACGAGACTCGTGTGCGGGGATCAGGATGGGGGCGCTGAAGTTCTGCGCCTGAAGCAGAAAGGGAAGTCAGTAGATGTAACAATTCACATACAAAAAGATCAGCTGTTTGGATGCTTTAAAGCAGGGTTGCATGAGGTATTTCTTCACAGATGGCGTGTTTTCTACAGCAGCAATAAACGGCTTTGGATGCGTTTTAAGACACCAAAAAACTTTCAGTCTAAATGCAAGCTATATTTTCACCACTGCACCCTGTCTGAAGGGGAACTAAAGCCATTCTCTATGCTCTCTTTAAAGCCACCAGACTCCATCTAAAAACAGTACATTTTATATCTGTTAGTTTGTTTGTGTTTATCAGGGTATATGCAGGATTCCTGAAGTCAAATGTAAAACCTTTTAAGACCTTTTTTAAGACCCTTTCCATACATTTTAAGACCTCATCGCCACTTGGAGTTTTAACCAGTTACATTGGCGACACACTTTACCTCACATTGACTATATACATATTGATTGTCCTTCCTCCTTATCTTCCAACCATTTGGACGCAGACTTGCATTTCCCCATAACGATGTTGTTTAACAACCGGCGTAAACGGGCCTTCGCGCGCTATCAAGCAGTGAGCGTGCGATGTCCTGTTCAGATGACGTCACATCCAACGGGATGCCATAAATAAACTACACAGAATCACTACACACCTATGCAATGATTACATTCAGGCAGACTGTAGAATACAACCTCTTTGGACAATCAATATACTTATTGAAAACAAGCTACAAAATGTAATACCTTGGGAAATGCCGTTTAATACTTTTTAATAGCCTTCATTTTCGCTAAATTGATTTATCAACTTTTAATACTTTTTAAGACCCCGCGGACACCCTGGTTTATGTGGGACCCCCACCGTACCTGGCAGATCTTTTAAAACCATACACACCCACACGGTCACTGAGGTCTGCTGACAGATTACTTCTGGTAGTCCCAAAATCAAGGTTAAAGCAGCAAGGAGACAGAGCCTTTGCTGTTGCAGCTCCAAAATTATGGAACGAATTGCCCCTCCAGGTTAGACTTGCTCCAACTCTGCCTGTTTTTAAATCTCGTTTAAAAACCCACTTCTTTTCCCTTGCATTCACAGGCCAGGTGACACTTGTGCTGTTACATTTGGGTTTTTATCTTGCGAGTGTTTTGTATTGTTTTTTACGTCATGTAGGAGAGTGTTTCAGTCTGTGGCTTCTGATCTGGTTTCATCGTCTCGTGTTTTACATTTGTTTCGTGTCCTGTCTGTTTTTTATGTATTTATGCTATGTTTTTATACAGTTGTTGATGTACAGCACTGTTCAACTCTGTTTTTTTTAAATGTGCAATAAAGTGGATTGGATTGGGACTTTGGTGTTTTAAAGTGTTTCAACAAAGACTCACAATAACTGGTCGTTGATCTTAAGGATGGCCTAAATAAAAGAGGAAATGCATGCTGCAGCTGCCTGTGTTTAAATCTAAATCTCTGCCCCTTTCTGCACATTTCTCTCACACCACTTCCCCTCTATCAGCAGCTGCAATCTAAGAAAAAGGCACGAGACGCCCAAATAATGATCTTTTTATTAATTCATAAGGAGCCAGAGATTGCAACACTACTTCAAGTATTCAGTGTTTCATCACAACTGTGGTGTAGTTATCTTTTAAATTACTGTTTGTCCAATTGAGTCTGACGGCTTTGAAGAGAATACAAAAATGGCCTCGGTTCCTTGTTGTAAAATGATGTTAAATGGCAAGGTTAAGCAGTGAAAACCACTCTAAATATATCCGACACTTCAACTTAATTCAATCCAACAAAGTCTATATAGGGCTATACCAAATACCTTTATTTTTTCAACATTTGAAGATTGAGTTTGTCTTTTTAAGATAAAGTGGGTCATTAGATTCAGTTAGTTATTACTAAATTATTATAAAACAGACAAGTAAAATCAAGCAATCTGATTGGTTCTTAGCCGTGATATAATGAGCGTATATCACGGGTAGAATTGAAGTTACTTTTCACAAGTCATGTATCCCTCCGCGTCTGAGAAAAAGCTACAACCGTTACAGCCGTTACATTACGTCCGTTACGAAACTAACTAACTAACAAAGCTTAAGATGGAAACATTTAAGGTTAACTTCGACCTCCGGGCTGGCCTTACTATGGAGGAGTTGATTGAGCAGTGCCTATCTCCAGAAAAAAAAAAGCACCTAAACGACGACATGCAGAGCTACGTGAAGAGCAGGTAGACCAACTGGAAAAGTACCACCATTCAAAAGCTTTCTGATGCGGGTCTTGAAACAAAGCAGAGGAATGATGTCCGTCAGTGGCCACAGGTGCGAAAGCTCTCTCCAGAGCTACTGGAAGCCGAATCTCGGGGACCGGAGAAAGTGGAGCAATATTCTCGCCACGCCAAGCAACAGCCTAGAACAACCTCAACCTATACAAGTAACCTCGTAAGCCATTCTACTGATGCTGGACAGGTTTTCAGTGGCTGCACAATAAACGGCAACATACAAATTAATGTAAATAAATAGCCAAATAATGGATCAAGGCTCTCTGTCTAATATGTTCGCTAGCTGTTAGCGTTGTTGCATAGCAACCACCTCGCACTATGTTTCGTGCAGAAGGCAACGGAGGGACTATTTTATTTTTGAACATCATTATTTATTAATAAAAACTATTTAAATTAGGGTGTGTATTTTTCTTTCATATTGCCACACTTGGTAACCGTTTTATAAAAGCAATAGCTCACTTCAGGCCGTGATATATGCTCATTATATCACAGCTAAGGGACGTGGTTCGGCCCGTCGTGAGCTATTGAATTATTATAAATAGTCAGTGTGTGCCTCAAAACATTTTTAGAGTTAAGTTTTGTTTATGGATGGCAAACCACCAACAAATATGGATTTAAGCAGAATATTTGGTTGGATAAAAACATATATAGCTTACGATTTTGATGATGGTATTGATGTTTGGTTGCAGGTGTCTAAATAAGAACCCACAGATGTAAATAGCTAAGTTTCCTGCTGCTACTCCTGTCTGTTTCTACACATTTCATCCAATGTAGGTAGTAGACTGACTATAAAGAAGTACCTCATACAACACCCGCTTCAAAACCCTCTCTTAAATTGTTCTGGTGACCCTCACATTAAACATTGTTTTGGCCTCTTCGGGCAGAGACACGTTGTGTATCCTGATTGCGAAGCCAAAGGCATTTGTGAGGAAGATGGGTCGATCCACGGGGTCCACGGGGCTGTCCCTGATGTGGAACAATGTCGCTGTGTGGTCGAAACCCAGGTATCTGCAAGATGGAAGGAACATTTTAAGATAAAAAAAACATTATTTCCTCCAAACATTAACTCCAGGATTTATCCACATAACAACTCACCCATCTAAAACTTCTGCCTGGTACGGGATTTCAAGCTTGGAGTAACTTTTTTCTTTCGCTTTCACAGTTATCTTACCAGAGAACTGATATGATCGTCTTGCTTTTGAGGCTGCAAGATAAAAAGAACAAGACACAGCAGATAAGTGCACAAGGCCTCAAAAGAGGAAGTTGTGCAATACTGTGAAGTGAGGACATGTCATTCTCTAACTCTTTGAGCTTAAACATTTCTAGATCATTATTAATGAACAGCCAAGATGTATTACTGGAAGTTATTTTCACCAAAGTATATAAAGAAAAAATAAAGTAAAAATGTACTTATTCCTAAAAGGTAGTTGAAGCAAAACACTGTCTAAAAGAACGCATCACTAATTGTGGTTAAAATTATGTTTCCGAGTCTCTGTGAGCCAGGTGCATGTTGCGGAAAATTATGTTTACAGTTGATGAAGGGGGTGGGGGAGGGGTGTCTAAAGTCAAAGATGAATATTGATTGGGCCAAATTTGACCCCGAGTGACCCACAACAATGCTGCTGGGTCTCCCCAGACCCGAACACCAAATTATACACTTTTTTTTTTAGAGACCTTCAGACTTGGCTAAAATGGTCAAAATCAGTTTTGTAGTGTTTATATAGCTGATGTGGAGGATATCATGAAGCCTTGTTCCGATTCAAAAAAATAGAGCGTAGTTAATATATAATATTAACTTGAAACGGGTCACGGGAGACCAGAACACAACATAAGCGTTAAAGGGGCCTATTCTGCTCAGTTTCAGTGTCTCTCCTGTGAATGTTTCCATGCTTTAATGTTCAGAAAGTGCTTTACTGCTTTTACTTTCCATTGATTGTATGTCCGAGCTTAGCTGTTTGCAATTGAAATTCTTTAAAAAAAAAACCTCAACAACAGAAGTATTAAACATATATGTGACCTGCTCCATCGAAATCAGTCGTATTGACCCGAAGACACATTTTGAGTTGTATACACGGTTGGAAAGAGGACATTCCTAGCGTTCTAATGATATCAGGATTGTTGTTGTACTCCAAATATTAAGCAAAATATGTCACATTATATAATGACTGTCACCGAGTCATCACTTCTCTGGAATCCATCGATCTGATTGATTATTAGCAAATGATCAAAATACTACGGAGGGAAGATATTTTCGTTTGGATTACTGGTCTGGGGGAAGCTCGCGAGTGTGTGTGTATACGTGTGTGTGTGTTTGTGTAATTTTGCGTTTGTGTGTATTGTGTTTGTTTCCCGGGGGAAACACTCACGAGAAACACCGGCTGTTGTTATGCCTGCTGTGACGTCAAGTTACTCCGTTCTCCGCTTGTAATGATGCCGTCACAAGCTTCAAAGCTGTATTTATCATCTGAATCCGAAACAAGTTTAATATTCTGAAAGCCAAGACTTTGTTTATTTGAAATCAGATGAAAACAAACTGTAACGGACCCTGCCGTGTTATCTATGATTACTATACGCCTTACATTCATAATGTCAGCGGGAGGGAGGGGGAGCGGCGCTGCGGAACAGCAGAGTGCGAGTGAGAGGTGCCTGTCTTCTTCCCTTTACAAGCTTCAAACATGTATTTATCGTGTGATTTTGCAAATAAAAGTTTCATATTCTGAAAGCCAAGACTTTGTTTAAAATCAAACAAAACACCCGAACCCCGAAAAACTTTTTTTACACAAATCCACGTTTATTTTTTAAATGAGCCGTTGCGACTTCCGACTGATTTCGATAGAGCGGGTCACATATATTCTTACCGTCAAAACTAATACTAGCAACTTTGGTATATCTGCTCTCTCCAGCCTTCAGTGTGACGGCTTTGAACTCTACGGTCACCGCTTCGTTTGATGGCGTCGTCCGAACACTCTGTGCAGCGTAAAGAAAGGAGAATAAAGTCACAGGAGAGTTAAGATGACAGGATATTAAATGATAATATAAGGGATACCTACTGTGATTGGAACGTCTTTTGTTCCTGAATTTAAAAGGTGTAGATTCAGCAGTTTTGGGCGATCTGGAACGAGAACGAAGAAGTGAGCAAAGATGCAACGAAACATATTAATACATTTGATTTGTATAGCCCTTTTCCAAGTACAAGCATACATATAAACGGACATACAGAAACTAAAATAGAAAGCACAGACACATGCAAGATGCAATAAAATGACTTACAGAAAAAACAAACTATAGAACAGAAAGCAGTAAGAAGTTATACGAAGGGCTTTTAAGGGCTTGTTTAAATAAGAGAAGATTACTCTGTAATATGATCTGTTTTTCAAGACTTCATACCTTGTGACCGCAGCGTACCAAAGTCAAGCATTTCTGTGGAGGAGTATATACCAGGGGCTGCAAAAGAAGTACCAAAATCATAAGAAAAATGTGTTCCTGACACAAAAAGGACACTGAGTTTTACAATAAATGTACTTTTGGTGACAGGGCCTTAAAAACACTATCATCAAGAATATTCCGAAGTAAAACTCAATTTTGATATTATGGTGGAATAGAGTGCCACAGTGACGCGTCCTAAAACCTGGAAGTAAGTTAGCATTTTACCACTTCCTTCGCCAAAAAAGCAATGCAATTTCTCCATAGGGTTTAGGAAAATAGCTGGAAATAAGGTCTGTGGTTGAGACACATTTAAGAGACGGGTCACGTTTTGTTCTACGACATTAAATCCATCAGCAGTGACCCCACTGGTGATTTCCGAAGAGTTGACGTGTCTGAAAAAGTGGCTGAATAGGACTACAGAAGTTGTCGAGGCCGATGTACGTCATTACGCCGAACACGTGAACAATCCTCTAAGTTTGTTTGCCCTGTTCTGCTTGAAAGCAAGTACCTGCCTCCTGCAAACTGTTCAAACAAACGCTTCAACTTGTACCATTTAGAATCTGTATGTTTGAATATGGATCTTAAGTTGGCGTGACGTTGAAGCAGCGACCCTGCTGTAGTTCGTTCTGGCAACTAGATTTATGATACGAAAATTATAAAAGTAGGGTAGACATGTGGAGATTATCCAGCTGAGCAAAACGTGATCCGTCTCTTAAATGTGTCTCAACCACAGACCTTATTTCCAGCTATTTTCCAAAATCCTATGGAGAAATTGCATTGCGTTTTTGTCGAAGGAACCGGAAGGAGTTTACTTCCGGGTTTTAGGACGCGTCACTGTGGCACTCTATTGTATGGTTGTCTAATGATGCTCTCCAAAAATGAATACAATATAATCGTTGGCCATTTGTATTTAATGACTGAGCAGTTAAAGGCAACAGCTTAAATAAGTACAGAAAATGGCTTTTCTTTACTCTAACGCTGCCTATGAAACCAGAAAAAGACACCTATCTGTCAAAGCAATATCAGAAATCTATTCTAATACCACGATATTAATAGTTTCCAGCCACAATCGGTGATGATAATCCTACCTGATGTGACCTCCACCTCCACAGGCAGGATGATGAACTGGTCCTCGTTGGGGGCGTTGGTTTTTATTCTGATGAAAGCCGTGTGGTTGTCGACGTCTCTCGACGAGAAGCTGGCTCTCATCACCCCCTTCGTCTCAAAGGGAGGAATCTCCTGCAGGGACAAGGAGGTGAGTGTGAGTAACTCTGTCTGACATTATGGTTAACATTAAAGGTCCCCTATCATACTGTTTTTCATCAATATATCACAGGTCTCAGATATATACAGAACCTGTCTCTGATTGGCTGAAACACCAAACAGCTCATTGCAGCATCCCATAATCCCCTCTGTTTCAGCCCTGTTTCCAAAGTGCTGATTCTCTGTCTGTTACTTTAGATGAAAATAAGGAGCCCCTCCCCACGCCCCTCTGAGAGATATTTGGTTAAAAAGAACACAATGGTGCTCTAGGAGGAGATTCAGGTGATAAGGTGGGGGGGGGGGGTTACCTTGGTTGGTGATTGGCTAATGGTTACACAAGACAAAACATCGTTATGACATCACAAAGTGGCCAAAATCTGATCAGCTCATTTTCAGACAGGTTTTTATAGAAATGGATCAGGACGAAAAGAGAGAGAATCTTTATTCCTGAAACCTTCAGAGTCTCTTTACACAGAGGGGACACATGTTGATGTAGAAGAGACATGAGGAAGGGGGGACACATGTTGATGTAGAAGAGACATGAAGAAGAGGGGACACATGTTGATGTAGAAGAGACATGAAGAAGAGGGGACACATGTTGATGTAGAAGAGACATGAAGAAGAGGGGACACATGTTGATGTAGAAGAGACATGAAGAAGAGGGGACACATGTTGATGTAGAAGAGACATGAAGAAGAGAGGACACATGTTTATGTAGAAGAGACATGAAGAAGAGGGGACACATGTTGATGTAGAAGAGACATGAACAAGTGGATTTTGCATAATAGGTGACCTTTAAAATCTACTGTAAACAAAACAAAAACATAGTGAAGGGAAGCTAACCCATAATTTTCCAGTGCCTCCTTGTTGACCTGTAGGAAGCTCGAGATGCAGATCCCCCCCGCTGGAGTACATCTCAACAACCTGGAGAGACACGGACAGGAACAAAACACATTAAAATATAATGAATCCACAAAAGTCAGCTGTTCCAAATATTAATATATGGCTGTATGGAATATATTTGTATTATTTTTTGTGCATTTGAAGCTTGAGGTTTTCAAATTAAGTCTGTTTTAATTTTATTTAAGTGACTACCCTAAAAGAAATGTACATTTTTAGTGATTCATCAGATTTTTTATTTATTTATTGAACCAATTTCTTTCAATGTTTCCTTTCGTATTGCAGCAAAACAAACTTTGAGAGCAGTGGAAATGCTTTAAAGAGTCTAAACACCAAAGTATACCTTATTAAATACTTGTATAATACTAATAGGGAATTGTTTTATCTGCAACTGTGTACAAATACCACCCTTAAAAACACAATACAAAGACATGCCAACAAGTCGTTAAAATAAAAGCTACGCTGCATTTGAATGTTGATTTAGAATTTGAATGTCAGGGGTATGAATGAACCCTTAAACTATGTTACAGAGCAACATAAATACAATTGAAGGTGCAAATGAAACCCAGAGAGACCCGAATGCCTCACCTGCAGTGGTTCACTGTACGGGTTGTGGATGTTTATCAGCGGTGAGAAGCTGCTGTTTACTGGGACTCGCGCCCCGATGAAGGGCCGCAGTCTGTAGGGGTTCGGGATGCCAACCCCGAAAACCTTCAGGACCGAGAGAGAGAGAAGTCAATTAGTCACATTTTTAATTAGAGCGTATAATGCTGCGTTAACACCGGACGCGATGCGATGTTTGGGGGCGGCGCCATTACATGTAAAGTCAATGCAGAGACGCGGACAGACGCAAATTCCCTCCGACGGCGAGCATTAAGCGGTTGATGCAAATTCCGCGGCGCGATTGAGGCGATTGGAGGGGGCCGCGACAAACGTTCGAGTTCAATTTGTTCAACTCGAGCGTCATATCTCGCGGTAGCCAATCAGCGGTGAGAATCTCAGCCTGCCGTCACTGACGTTCAACCAGAAAACATCAGCCGTTAGCAGTTAGCACACAGAGCTCACAGCTCCTCATATCTGTTCAGAAACTAGACAGAAGTTAAAGAAGAACAAACCACAGACTGTCTGTGTCATGGCGAATACAGTCGCTGGTTTATTTATGTCTGTCGGCCGTTGTTGTGAGTGTGGACGGTCGGAGCATATACAACGTTAACTTAGCCTGATCGATCCGATCTCCATTCAGAAAACACGCATTTTAAAAGGTTTTTCTCCTGCCGTCTGTCTGCAGACTTGTCAAAGCATGAATTCATGGTTTTTACTAACCGGTATCAGTATGTCGTTACTTCGGCATCATTTTTGAAACGTGTATTACAATTAAATCACGGTCAAATATGTTCATCTTGTTGTAGTTGTAGCCCCCTGGCCAGCGCGTCTTGTTTGAATGATCCGAATAAACACAGCCGACAGCCGCGGTGAAACTCGAGCGAACGCGTCCGGGTTGAACGCAGCATAAGGGTTATTCTAGGACGAAAGAAAAAATCATTGTGCTGGAGGAGAGGGGTTATATTTGGAGAAAAACGACTCACAATCACTAAGATGAAAGTGGTAAACTAATGAAAAATAAACAAAAAATGTACAAGATAAATAATGTATGATTTAATCTCTTCTTTTTTTCCTTTATACATGTTTTAATTTATAATATGAAACAATATATTTTCATTTTGAGCTTTTTCTGTACATTTAAAATCTTTAATCAAAGAGAATATTCAACTTTTTTCTTGTTAATTTGAGACTTTAATCTCATAATGTTCTCCCTCTCCCCTCCATATATACATATTTTAATCTACAATGGTCCTAACACGCCGTCGTACATTTCCTTTGGCACAAATCATTCAAACAATAGAGGCTTTTTTCTGTCTTTACCTGGTATGTAAACACTCCATGATGTGATGTATTAATAAATAAAGTGTTTTCTACATTCCCAACTACTCGAGCGAGAAACACGACATCAAATGACGTGTTTCCTCCTGGTGGAATTATCTGTAGGAGGAACAGACACAACAGAATCAGCACAGTAGTGAGTACAAGTAATACAAATCAAAGTTATTATATACATAAATTAAAGGTCCCATGTCATGTTTTTCCGGTTATTACCCGTCCCCTTGTGTGTTATGAAGGTTTTTCTGCATGCAAACAGTCTGCAGAGTCACAAACCCTCAAAGTACACCCTGTAGCGAGTAAAACTCTTAAGACAGAAAAGACCTGTCTATGCTGCCCCAGAACACCTCGTTGGAGAATTCTGTTTTTCCATTTGTTTCTTCCGGGAACCGCATGACGTCATGCGGTTCCCGGAACCAAAATGGACCAATCCGCGGAGCTCCTCACACAACAGGACCTTTAGCGTACATTTTCAACTAACAGGGAGTCCCATTGACTTGCATAGAGCTTCCTGGTTGGTAATAGACGAGTTGGGATCGTGGAGTAATGCTCTCCGCAGACCCATTCTCACAGCGTTATAAACCTTTTTCTTTCTCAATATCAAGCCACACTTATTGTTTTTACTTCGGCTGTGAGTGTTTGTGTGTGCTCAGGATGAGTTTCGCGCTGTCCCGCTGTATCGCCGACCCGGAAACCACACCAGTAAGCCAGCTCACTGAGCAGTGAGCCTCGCAACGTCCCGACCAATCAGAGCACACTGGGCTCACAGGGAGGGGGGGGCAGGAGCTCCAACAAGCCGTTTAGGACAGAGAGTGAATACACATACTATACAGAGATGCTGTATGAGAAACCAATGTGAGTTTGGAAAATTGCACAATATAAATCTATTCTAGTAGACCTCAACAATGGAATTATGATCAGTAGAAATGGCCATGACATGGGACCTTTAAGATGGCAAAAAGGAAAAATGCCCCAGAAAAACTGCAAAAGTTGTCCCTAAGTTTTAATGGGAATATCTATAATAATAACATTAACCAGTTCAGGCCAATACCCTGATTTTACATCAAAGTAATTACATGTATGCATTTTACCCTTATTTTTAGGTGACAATGGAAGCAAAAGTTTCCACCTAAATATTATTTTGAATTCCCTACACTTTTGACATGACCACACTCGTAAACAGCTGGTCAAATAACCTGAAATACTGTTTTCCACAACCCAAATGACCTAAAGTTCCGCAACTGTGAAAACATTACAGCTACCCTCTAACTCTAGCAATTTGGTGACGACTGTGGTTGCAAGTGGGCTGGTTTTAGTGGGGTTTTTGACTCATCTGTTCCCCCAGAAACAGCAAAAAAGCAGAACATCTTGTTGGTTTATCTACACTGAATCATCATGTAGTTAGATGTTGCACGTTAATCTAACAGATCAGAACTGAATTTGTTGTCTCCACTGCTGCAGAACATTCAGAGAGTCTTAGAAATGCAGATAGTGGAGCGCGAAGAGATTTAAAAAAACATTCAGTGTGAGATATTCACCGCTCACCAGATAAAGGCTTGGTGTAATTGCAGAAGTACAGAGATAAAGCATAATAGGAAACACTCACTCTAACATCTGCATTATTTCTCAGTCAGGAAACTATATGTTGTATTTGTCATGTTTACAATACATCCCAAGTGCATGGGCATATCCTGCATTTATGTACACTTTTCCAAGTAAAAAACTAAATATGATGAAATTGTGCTTTCCATAAGGAGTTTGTTGAACAAAATAAAAAACGAATTAAACCTCTTCATTATTAGCTCGACTTGAAACAATGTTTAGATTCCTTGATATAAATTATAATCTTATGTTTGCATTATAACACCAAAAAGCTCTGTGCCTTTCTTTCGATGTATGTTCTTTTAAAGCGGAGAATTTAATTGTAACTAAATTAACAGATTCAACTATTCGTTAAAAGGTAGAATACTTTTTTTGGCTGGGATTTGGGTAGGCAAAAATTAAATGCACACAGGAAATGTAGAAGAAAAAAAGGTGGTTCCTAACAAAAACACTGAAAAAGATTGCTAAACGTCATCACACCGAACATTAGCCACCTTTAGCTTAGCGGTGGTGACGTGAAGTCATGTGACCGTGCTGTAGTTCCTTTATAGCCCAACATTAGCTACCTTTAGCTTAGCGGTGGTGACGTGAAGTCATGTGACCGTGCTGTAGTTCCTTTATAGCCCAACATTAGCCACCTTTAGCTTAGCGGTGGTGACGTGAAGTCATGTGACCGTGCTGTAGTTCCTTTATAGCCCAACATTAGCACCTTTAGCTTAGCGGTGGTGACGTGAAGTCATGTGACCGTGCTGTAGTTCCTTTATAGCCCAACATTAGCCACCTTTAGCTTAGCGGTGGTGACATGTAGTCATGTGACCGTGCTGTAGTTCCTTTATAGCCCAACATTAGCCACCTTTAGCTTAGCGGTGGTGACGTGAAGTCATGTGACCGTGCTGTAGTTCCTTTATAGCCCAACATTAGCCACCTTTAGCTTAGCGGTGGTGACGTGAAGTCATGTGACCGTGCTGTAATTCCTTTATAGCCCAAAATTAGCCACCTTTAGCTTAGCGGTGGTGACGTGAAGTCATATGACCGTGCTGTAGTTCCTTTATAGCCCAACATTAGCCACCTTTAGCTTAGCGGTGGTGACGTGAAGTCATGTGACCGTGCTGTAGTTCCTTTATAGCCCAACATTAGCCACCTTTAGCTTAGCGGTGGTGATGTGAAGTCATGTGACCGTGCTGTAGTTCCTTTATAGCCCAACATTAGCCACCTTTAGCTTAGCGGTGGTGACATGTAGTCATGTGACCGTGCTGTAGTTCCTTTATAGCCCAACATTAGCCACCTTTAGCTTAGCGGTGGTGACGTGAAGTCATGTGACCGTGCTGTAGTTCCTTTATTGCCCAACATTAGCCACCTTTAGCTTAGCGGTGGTGACGTGAAGTCATGTGACCGTGCTGTAGTTCCTTTATAGCCCAACATTAGCCACCTTTAGCTTAGCGGTGGTGACGTGAAGTCATGTGACCGTGCTGTAGTTCCTTTATAGCCCAACATTAGCCACCTTTAGCTTAGCGGTGGTGACGTGAAGTCATATGACCGTGCTGTAGTTCCTTTATAGCCCAACATTAGCCACCTTTAGCTTAGCGGTGGTGACGTGAAGTCATGTGACCGTGCTGTAGTTCCTTTATAGCCCAACATTAGCCGCCTTTAGCTTAGCGGTGGTGACGTGAAGTCATGTGACCGTGCTGTAGTCCGCTTAAAAAATAGCCAAAAAACGTTTCGAGTAGAATAAACCCTTGAAGGACCAAGTTGGAGTAGTAATGGTTGAATCTAGAGACAAGCTCACATAAAGCTATACACCAAATAGCTAGCTAAACTATGAATGCCTTATAAAGTTAGCAATACATCTCTTAAAATGTAAGGTTCTGGAGATGTATTTGTACCCAATATAGAAAGTATTTGTACAGACATATCTTGTGACAGGAGCAGAGGCCTCAGGTGTTATCTTTAAAACCGCACTGAATTCCTTCTTACTGAACGTCTCTGTAAACTACTCTCTCGTGTCTTTTTTAACCCTCACATAAATGCCCTACAGACTAGACTATGTTACCACTTAAACACTTCGAGCACACGCTGTGAAAACAACATAAACACATCGTGTCCTAACGTATATAATCACAGTCTTACATTCCGCACAACGATAATTAAAAAAGCAAATCATGTCTGCAGCGAGCAACTGTGCTAAAGGAGACATAACAGGTCTTTCCTTTAAAGGCAGCTTCACACAACTCTGCTATGTGAAATATACATTTTGTATTATGACTGGCTGCTGCTTCACTACCTCCGTAACAACACTGTAAATATCACTCGAGTCATATGAGCAATGTGTACTTTTTACAGTGTATTATTGTTATTACCGGCTGCTTCTTTGACTATTTGTATATGTTGAATTGCTTTATAATGCTGCTACTTATTTCTCACCATGGATTTTATTGTATTTCAATAACGTCTGGTGTTTCTTTATTCTATATGTTAGCCTACAAATGTTTTACTTAGGCTTTTTTCCACACTCGTTTGGTATGACGGTTAATTTGCCCGTTTGTTGGCCGAATAAAATATGTTATATGATTTCTAGAAACATGATATATTTGCTAATACGTCAAAAAGAAAAAATCCCATTGTCCTGATGCATCCTCTCCCCAAGTTGTTGTCTTTTAACTTTTAGAAGAACTATATATGGCAAAGGTTGTATTTTTTATCTGATATTTGCGGTAGAAAGCAGTTGAACTTGACTGTCATATATGAGGACAAGCTTCCACCAGTTATTGTTTATAGTAAAAAAGTAATGTCAAACAATTAGATAACACAAATCAGAGGTGCACAAGCAGTCTATTATTAACAACGGCGGTAAGAGTGGTGTTAGTTGTCAGTATATTGTCGTCATAAACAAATGTTTTTTTGATGAAACGCTGACATTTTTCTGCCAGAAAAAACTAAAATGTGGACCCAGGCTTTTAGAGATCTGTGTTAAATTGTCCCAATTAGCGAGTTTTAAAGTAAAAGTCAACAACTTGTTTTGTGAAGTCACAGTGACCTTTGTGCACCTAATTATTATCAGTTTGTTCTTGAGTGCAAGTTGTGTTCCCTAGAGATCATGTTTCCAAGAACAGGGATTCATGTTTAAAGATTGAGTAACTATAACTTCATTATGATTCTGTTTACTTCATCTTGTTTACTGCATGTTTTGGTCTCCTTATGCTCTGTCTTTCCTCTGCTAGGGTGCAGTCACATGTTTCAATGACACGTGTGATGTGCATTGCGACTTCCCACTGCAGTACTACTTTCAGTCTCTATGCTTCTGTTTACTTGTTTGCTGTCTGATCTTGAAGAAGGTCCCTGACTACTGGGGTCTACTCGAGTTTAAAGCAAAAAGAAAGTAAGCACATAGTACAGGAAATACTTTGACATAAGTATCTTGTTTACAATAGGAAGAAGCAAAGTTCTGAAGAATGATGATCAAGGATTTGTTGTGGAAAAATGTGACTTCCGAGTGAAAGGTACTTACCCTATTCTGGAAAAAGGATGCGTGAAAATGTGCTGTTGTTGCTGATATCGATATCAAACTAATTTCTTCTGCACTAGGATTATGTAAATAAACTTTCTCCATTTTTGGCATTCCAACGGGCCTGCAAAACAAAGAAAACAAACCTTTGTGAGAGCAGGTAAACAACAACATATGTACATGAAAGATAATAAAGAAAGGAGGTATGGATGTAACCTATGAACAGAAACTCTGATAGGATCAAACAGAGGATGACGACACCAAAACTGAACAGGTCAACATGTTCTGTCAGTGAGGAATGTAACTTTGGTGAAGTCAAACACTTTTTTCAAACCACAAGAGAGACAGGAAACAGGTTAGAGGTGTGAAACAGAAATATACCTCTTTGCCAATAAAAGTTAAGGGATCTTATAAATGTACATTAAATCAACATTCAAACAATATTAATGTACCTAAAATATGTATCTAACGTTGTTCAGCATCTTAGAATAATTTTAAAAAATACATGAAATTCACTTTGGTTTGTCAATTTTTCAAAAGCTATGACTAAACAAAACCCAACTATTTATTCATGTGGATTTGACTGAACTTCTGATGTGTTGTACTTCATTTGTAAACATTAATGATTGCTAATTTAGACCCCATCCACACGGAGACGAAACGGGTTGTATCCGCTACAGTTCTCTATCGTATAGAGACGGTTCGTCCACACGAGGCCGACACGGAAATTCGGATAACGGCTCCCAAGGTGGGTAGATCTGCGGACGAAACGCTCTAGGGGGGCAAACGGCTCCGTGTGTACGCCCTATACGATCATTTCCTGATAACGATGACGCCATAGCCCCGCCTCTCCCCACCTCTGCTGCTCACCCCCGCGTCACCCGCGTCATTGCTACCAACTACAACAACAACGGCGGATCACAGGGTTGCGTTCGTGCTCCAGACGCTACTGACCATGCTACAGATGTTAGTGCAAAATCTACAGCTCCTCTACCACAACCATCAGCAACAAGTGGACATGGAGAACTACATGAAATACATGTTGCTAAATCCACCGCGGAGAATAACCAGAAGGGCAACCAGGCAACCATGCTCGGGGGGTCTTTTTCGCTGCTTTTGGTGTATTTTGTGGCGGAAGTACAGCGCCACTTACAGGCCCGGCATATGTACTACAGCGCCTCCAGTGGGTCGAGCGGTCTCGTGTGGACGGAAGACTTTTTTGATTTCGGTTCGTTTTCGTCTCCATGTAGATGGGGTCTTAGATTTAAACGGAGGATGACGCTACCGAAACTAAAAAGAGGACAACGTGTTCTTTCCCTGAGGAATTGAACTCTAATAAAGTCAAACATTTTTTCTAAGCCAAAAGAGAGATAGGAAACAGGTTTGAGGTTTTGATCAAATTCCTTTACAGAGTATTTCTCTTAAAACAACAAACATAAAGCACATTGTGATAAATGATGCACCTTAAAATCCTCTGGGTCACCATCTTTCATTTATTAATTCAGTGTTAAGGACCGTACAAGTTGTTCTGCATGTGTAAAACATTAACTGTACCTTTCTTTTCTGGCTTACAACATCCAGATGCTTTATAAACTATTTCCTACATTCCAGGCAGCATTTGGTATGAACATCTACTCGTAGGGACTTGTAACTTGAGTCGTTTTGATGATACTTCCTGGTTGCAAATGCAAACTTATGCAACGACAAAGATACCATGGCTTGAGAATAAAAGCTACTGAATGTCCCCTGTGATTACACGGAGCCCTGGTATGCTCATTTTCAGGTTCATATGTGTAGGGAACTTTGGGATTTTCGCTTTTGCAGACCATTTACATGCGCAAAAACCTATAAAACGCACTACAGGAAAGATAAAAAAAAAAAAAAAAGTATAATAGGGCCTCTTTAATACTTTGAGTTAAGTAGATTAGCCCCTTCAAAATAACTTCTATGGCTCTTAAAACAAAGTGAGTAAAGAGGCATGTTTGGTTCCTCCATTACAAGTAAGGCCGACGTAAATAGGTCCATCTTAAAAAGGGGTAAAAAAAATGTTTAACCTTTCCTGTGGTTTAGTGTCTGATTGAGTATTGATGACAATTTTTTTTTCATTTGCTTCAGTGTTTAGCAAGAGCAACAACAATGTCTGCAATGTAATCCTTCAGGGCAATTCTGCACCTTCAATGTACGCCCACTAAAAGTTTGTTTTGGCCGCTGGCGGGATCACTTTTGCTGAATCTATAAAAGAAAGGGTGCAGAGGAGAATTCCAAAACGTTTTTAGCTCTCTCTGCAATGTTCTCGTATTGTTACTGCGTCTAACTAAGTCTCGTTCAAGGAAAAGTCCTGAAATATTGCGAGATTGTGACGTTTTGCCCGTAAACATCTGTGGAAATGTGAGCTAGAGTTGGAAAGAAGTGTGTTGGGGATTATAAGATGTCTTTCGGTATAGAAAATAAGGATGCAGCACGATGATATTGGCACAGTACCTTAGATATAAAAAGGTTATACAATAAAATATCTGCGTCACCTGGTGTTAGAGCCAGTATTTATGCTTATAAAAAGGGCCACCTAATCGTGACGTCTGTAGTCAAGTACGTATAAAGGACTACAATTCCCAACAAAAGAGACAGAGATACTGTAAGTAAAGAAAAAAAGTAAGTAAAGAAAGACTGCCTAAGTTATTCATCATTTTATTTGAGTTTTGCCTCTTTTCTTTGATTTGTATCTACTATTGTAAAGGCCTGTTCTCTTTGTCGAATGTGTAAAAGACTATTGTTTTATTTTGAGTTAAGGCAAAACACAATATCAACACACCACCGCAGGCCAAGCAAGTCATCCGAACGTGAGTTAAACAAATCTTATGGAAGAAAAACGCGTTAGAAATGTCTGAAAAAGGCATTGGATAGAAAGCAAGAAAGGAAGCCACGACACCTAGAAATTAAAATGTCCTCCAAGACGACAGGCCTACAAGTTACATTAACATATGGCACGTTGTAAATGTAATCAAAGTTAAGTTAAAATTGATAATGTGTACATTTTAAAAGCATTTTAACTTGTTTTTGCATTTGCCAGTGGGGCATCAACCCGGCATCAAGCCGGCAGTGGCTCAGTCAGTAGGGGGCTTGGACTGGGAGCCGTAGGGTCGCCGGTTCAAGTCCCCGACCAGACCTAAAATATGGAGTGTGGACTGCTACTTGGAGAGGTCCCAGTTCACCTCCTGCCCTGCCGTGGTGCCCTTGAGCAAGGCACTGGACAAAAAGTAAAAAAAAGTGTGTATCACTAACAGGAAGTCTAGCCTATTTTCAAATAGTGTGAATGTGACGCAAGGTTTCAGAACGAGACTTGGTGAGACAGAAAAGGTAAAGAAAAACAACTTGTCCTTTTCATAATGCTCTCATATTGTTGTAATCTTATACTGACAATCTGAGCCTGTTAGTGGCAAAAACAAATCTTTAACGGACGCACATTGACGTGCAAAATTGCAGATAAGATTAAACTGCAGACTGTTTGCTCTCACTCCCTACTCGACCACTTTCTAAAATTGTATTGCCGTTATCTACTTAGACACAAAAACATGTGAGCATGGGGTCAAGGTTTTAAAATACCGACGTTTAACAAAAACATGTTAGGAGATGTTTAGCCTCTATCTATAGGCTGATTACATGAATCCCTCCTGTCTAGTGTGTTCGAGAGAGGGGGGAGACTTTCTCAAGGTTTGATTTTCATGCCCTGAAAACATTTGCAGCTGACGAGATGATTGTTGATTGAGGAAGTAGCTCAGGCTGAGACCGATGCATGTCTCACTGTGAGTTTGTAAAGAGGCTCTGGTGAAGGCTACTGAAACATTTGCACCCGGGTTAACGTCGCTCACATTTAAAAAGGAGATAACTTTAAAATGACTGAAGGGTAAGAAGCAACAGGGGGGAGTGAAATCAGACATAACGATCTGCACACTGTATTAAAAACTCCAGGCTTATTTTATACAAACAGAGATCTTCTTCAGGCATCGTAAAACCATTTTTATAAGACTTTAACCTGCACTCGCATCTGCACACTTATGTCAACGTTTTACTGTGATATCTTGTTTCAACAGTTTTTGTAGAGGAATTGTCAAAGTATAACACCTTAAAATCCACAGGCTTTTATAGGACAAATCAAATGACATGCTGTTCATGAGGGTGTTCCACAGGGAAACATACTGTAGCAATAAGGCCACTGACATTTAAAGCAAATTCATCCACAAGGCTGAGGGAAAACCACATTGTATTCATCCCTCAGATCTAGTTTCAGCTCAACAGTAAACTACATCATCCAATCTGTGAACTTATTAAAACATATCTGCTGATGTTCAGGTGTATATCAGTATGTAGTGTTTCTACTTTAAAGAGTCCTCTCCTGCTGATGTTCAGGTGTATATCAGTATGTGGTGTCTCTACTTTAAAGAGTCCTCTCCTGCTGATGCTCAGGTGTATATCAGTATGTAGTGTCTCTACTTTAAAGAGTCCTCTCCTGCTGATGTTCAGGTGTATATCAGTATGTAGTGTCTCTACTTTAAAGAGTCCTCTCCTGCTGATGTTCAGGTGTATATCAGTATGTAGTGTCTCTACTTTAAAGAGTCCTCTCCTGCTGATGTTCAGGTGTATATCAGTATGTAGCGTCTCTTCTTTAAAGAGTCCTCTCCTGCTGATGTTCAGGTGTATATCAGTATGTAGTGTCTCTACTTTAAAGAGTCCTCTCCTGCTGATGTCCAGGTGTATATCAGTATGCAGGGCTCGACAGTAACTGTTGCCAGGTTGTGAATAAGCAACTATTTTGAGAAACTGGCAACCGTTTCTTAGCCCCATTAGTTGGAACCCCTCTTAAATATTTAAAATAGAGTTGTGTAGAAACAAGTCCTAAACCTGGGAGCGTTTTTTTAAATGTGTTTGTGGTCAGAAGCCTGAAATAGGCTCTGTGGTTAACACAAGCATTCCTTAGAGAGTTTCACATTTAGTTCTACGACATATAATACGTCAGTAATTGCCCAACTCCGAGGATTCCTTGTCATAAAAACAAAGTGGTTGCTAACAAGCGATTAAAAAAGGCGACAAAACGTCATCATGCCGACAGAAGATTGCCTTTAGCTTAGCGGAGGTGTTGAGCACTTCCTTTATAGCCTAGAGTTAGCTTTTTTCACTTCTGGAGAGTGAATCACAACGTGGTGCTAATATGTGGGAGATTTTCCTGCTGAACCTGTTTGCTATAGCAGGGTACACGCAGGAATCCTGAAGTCAGATGTAACACCTTTTAAGACCTTTTTTAAGACCCTTTCCATACATTTTAAGACCTCATCGCCACTTGGAGTTTTAACCGGTTACATTGGCGACACATTTACCTCACATTTCCTATATACAGTATTGATTGTCCTTCCTCCTTATCTTCCAACCATTTGGACGCAAACTTGCATTTCCCCATAACGATGTCGTTTAACAACCGGCGTAAACGGACCTTCGCGCACTATCAAGCAGTGAGCGTGCGATGTCCTGTTCAGATGACGTCAAACCCAACGGGATGCCATAAATAAACTACACAGAATCACACTACACACCTACGCAATGATTACATTCAGGCAAACTGTAGAATACAACCTCTTTGGACAATTTATATACTTATTGAAAACAAGCTACAAAATGTAATACCTTGGAAAATGCCGTTTAATACTTTTTAATAGCCTTAATTTTCGCTAAATTGATTCATCAACTTTTAATACTTTTTAAGACCCCGCGGACCCCCTGTTATAGAGATTATCTACATGTAAAACATATACATTTAATACATCATCACTGCACCACTCTATAGGGAAAGAAAACAGCAAAATGAACCACGTCTCACATGTTCTGAATTGACCAATCAGAATCAAGTATTCAACTAAGCTGTGTAATAAGACTATATAATGTTTCTGTTATCTCCAGATCAATTGCAGTGTTGGACAGTCACATTTACTCATGTCCTGTTACCCTTATGGATTCATCTTTAATATAAGTCGAGGTTACATCTTAATTTGAACCCAGATGTCGATGTAAGATATTAGATATAATTTGAATGTTGTTAGTTCCTGGACTTCACACATTTTGACATTTATACATGCCAGTTTAATATCCTCTCAATGTTTCTAGTTGCTTCTCATAGAGTCATGTTTTGTCTTTGTAGGGGTGTGTCGTTCTGCTCGTCTCTTATTGGCCCAACCTCAGAATAAATTGACTTTAGATCACCTGAGTGATGAGTGTGTTGCTGCTTTTTGATGGTGATCTGACGATACCTGACTAAGATCTCTGCCTGACCAAACATTGCTCAATAAATTACCTTAAAAGCTGCTTCATGGGTGTGAACCAGCGGCAGGGAGGAATGTGGTCCAATGGGTCTGGCCCCGGAGTTAAGAGCTTCCTCAGTGATTCATTTACTGTTGACACAACGATGTGATTCACCTGAGATGAACCCAACATCTTTACTTCTTAAAAAAAAGAGCTATAGGACAGACTGAGCAGTAAACTGTCTACTGGGTGTTAAAAATATAGAATAATTATAAATGAGATGATGCTTTTGATCAAATATTGAGATTTGTTACTAACAAAGCACTTACATCACTGTACCCTGTATGCCAGGTCAGGTTTGCCTTCACTTACTCAGAGGCTCAGTCATTGGTACATGTTCATATACAAAGCCATGTTGGGTAAACTCCCCTCTTACATCTGCTCTCTGATCACACAGTGGCCGTTTCTCAATGTCGAGTAAACCTGCTGCAGAGCCACTATTTCAAGTATACTACGTCATCGAGTGGCGCCGAAGGACTGTTTAAATGCATGTTAAATGCCCAGCATTCGGCGCCACTCGATGACATAGTATACTTGAAATAGTGGCTCTGCAGCAGGTATACTCGACATTGAGAAACGGCCAGAGAGTTGCAGGTAGCTATTGCCTGAGATCACATGATGTGGCTTTGCTACATGTCCCAAGTGCAAGGACTGACTTAGGTAAGAAAGCTTTTATGTGCACAGCTCCTCTTGCTCGGAACAGTCTGCAAAAATAATTGCAATTTGGTTCCACTGCATGTTTTCAAAGCTCGGATAGGTGCAATGCTCTTTGATACTGTTGGTACTTGTAAATGTCGATAGGTATGTAAATGTAGCCCTGTAAATATGATGTCCCTTATTGTTTTATGTTGTTTTACGTTTCGTGTGTAACCTACTTGCTGCAGGTCTCGATTGAAAAAGAGATCAATGATCTCAATGGGACCTACCTGGTTAAATAAAGGTTTGAAATGAAAATATGTCCAATAAAAGAGATTCATTTGAAAAAGGAAAAATAACAAAAAGGGCAAATTATTGCAATATAGGTAACATTTTCTGACGCCCATGTATAAAATGCATTATAAACAAACTTATAATGTGCTGTAATCTGCTTAAAGTACTGTCAAATTACTTGTTTATATATAAGTAAGTGATACTTCTCGGGAAAAATCTTTATGAAGCATTTTATAATTATTTAGTATCAAAGACTTCATGATTGACAGTCACTCCCTGATGTTGTTGTTGTTGTTGCAAGGATCATATTTCATATAGTAGTTTTTTCTAATGTATTATAAACAGATGTTCTTTTTACTTGACTAACGCACAAAGAGAGAATTATAAACAGATCAATGTATAATGATTATAAAGCTTAAATAAATTAGATTGTTTGAAAGAAATGAAGAATAAGGAAAATTATTGCAATAATGTCATAAAAAAATAACATTTTTCATGACGCTTATGTATAAAATGTGTTAATTGTGCTATAAGAAGATATAAGAACAGATATAAGCAGTCAAAGATATAAATAATGCGTTATAACAAAATCCAAAACCCATTTTAAAGGATTTATAAGGTTAAATATCCTAACACTTCATAATTGTTGGATTTTATTTTTCATTTTGTAGCAAGGCTCATATCATATTATAACTCCCATAACTGGAATACAATATAATGTTTAATAATGCATTATAGTCTTTATTTAAATCAAACAATGAGCATGGGTATAGATTGACAAGCAGCTTGACGTATAGTGACTGTAATGCTTGAAATGTATTCGTGGTAATAAAATGATTATTGCAATGAAGCGTGAATATTTAGGAGTGTTTATAATTATTATTACACCAGCTATGGGGTGATTGTGACACACAATAAGTATGTTAATAAAGCACAATGGACAGGGGCGTTACAGAAGGTGGAACCAAATGTATCATAGAAAGTATTAAAAAAAATACAGATTAAACAAAAACGACACAATGAATTAGTGTAATGGTCTTTTTATGTTATTATCATTATTGTTTTTTTATAGCACCTGCATTTGTACTCTGTATGTTCCTCTGTTATTGTCTTATGTGTGGGAAAAACCAATGAATAAAGTGTTGGGGAAAAAAATGAAATACTCACTGTTCGTGAAAGTCCAACATTGGAGGTTCGAACCGTATAGGGCGGCAGTTCCCACGTTGCGGGGACGTGCTGAGAAACACAGGAAGATGTGACAACAGCAACAGAAGAAAAAAATATATATCCATGTTTGTGTGCTTCTAAACAAATGAGTAAACACACAACAAGACACAACAGTCTGCGCTGAGGCTTGTTTTGTTAACACATTAAGACAGCCATGGGACGACTCCATTATTCCCATGTGTTAAAAAAATGTCCATAAATATCCATGATTAGAATCCAAAAATCAAAGCCTGTCTCTTCACGATGTTACTCTCACACGATGGAAAACTACTTGTGAGCGTCGGTAGCATCGCCTAGTGGGAGTCACACTCATCGTAAACCCGCCAAACCTGTTCAGCAACAGGTGGATCTGAACAATAGAGAGGGCCGTCCCCTAAAGAGAAGCTGCTCCTCCATGAAATGCGCAACAGAAGAACTGTAATGAGAGCCTTTATGTAAATCTCCTGGAAACAGAAATTATTCAGCGATGCAGGTGTGGCTCATAACCGTGCCAACACCTCAATTCTATCCGAGAACAAACTATAAACCTTGTTGTTTGCAAAGTATATTAGTATCTTTTCTATATTTCAAACTATTTTTTAAGTCCCGTTTGTGAATCGGTGGCAAACATATACCGTTGTATTTAGTTTCAATTATGTAGTTGGGTTTCTTTTACAAGCCTTCAAGTTCTTATATTTTATTCCCACATGCATTGCACTTAGACACACACACACTTGTTTTTTTAATGCACCAATAAAGAAGTAAAACCAGTGACGATTAAACAAATAAAAATAGCACAAAAATATTTCAGATTTAAATGAGTATGGCATTTTTAAATATATATATTTTTTAATTGTTAAATAATGGAGTTTTCACACCTTTTTATGCATACTTGTATTTTTTTTTACTTAATTTTGAGTGAATAGATTTGACTTTTATATGTTCAATTCATATTTATTTATTAATCTATTACTTTACTTCATTTTTATTATCCCTATTACTAAATGTGCATAAGCATTTTCTTGTGTACTTTAACCTGTCTAGAAATGGGCGTTAAAAGCTGAACTGTTGATCCATGTAAGCACAAACAAATAAACACACAATCAAAATATGAAATGCAAGGAAGCACTACAGCTGAAATATTTTAAAAACTCCTCCTGCTTTTTTTTTCTTGCACCAGAGTTGATGTGAGGCTATCCACGAGAAGCTCACTCACGTGTAATTACTCTAACATCACCCCAGGGTCAGGTAATTACCCAGAGTTCAAGTCCACCGTTTTACTGCCAGGCCTACGTGTACACAGCGCAGACAAAAGGTGTGGCGCGCTCCGATAGCAGAGAAAAGGGCCGGGTTTCCATCCCCTGAGGCCCCGACACAGAGCCCAGGGACCATCATGCACTGCTTCTCCTGCCCTCACTTCTCACATTAATACAACGACCGCCGACACAATTCTCACAGGATTAAGGATTCAGACGGATCCTGGCTGTGAATTCTTGGCGGCCTTTTTCTGCCCCGGGCGCTTCAGAGCTAATGTGTTGAATGTCAGGGAGTAACTGGAGGAGCAGAGCCTCTTGGCCTCAGACCTGCACTGTGTCCACTGTCACCTTAAAGGAATACGTCACCACAAAGTGATCGTTTGTGGGGATTATTTCACTTTAATGCGTTTCCTTTTTGTCTGTTTTTAATGATCAAGGCGTGTCTATCAGTTAGACCTTTGGACTGCACTGAGCTAACATGCTGTACCATTACAATGACCATAAACATTGGGTGTTTTCTAATACAGTATCTATCTGACTATCTATCCATTATCTATCTATTTAACATTGATGTGTTGTTTTTGTCTGTTTTTAATAATCAAGGCATCTCTCTATTAGTTAGTCCTTTGAATAGCACTGAGCTACCATGCTGTACCATAACAATTACTATAAAAAGTGTTGTTTGTTAATACAGTATCCATCCGACTATCCATCTATCCATTTCACATCAATGCGTTCTTTTTTTGTGTGTTTAATTATAAAAAGGTGTCTATCAGTGATTACTTTGGACTGCACTGAGCTACCAGCTGTAAAACTGTGAATACCATTAACAGTGTTGTTTGTTAATACAGTATCCATCCGACTATCCATCTATCCATCTATCTATCTATCCATCCATCCATCCATCTATCTATCTATCCATCCATCCATCTATCTATCTATCCAACTATCTATCTATCCATCGATCCAACTATCTATCCATCTATCCATCTATCTATCCATCCATCTATCTATCCATCTATCCATCCATCCAACTATCTAACTATCTATCCATCTATCTATCTATCCATCCAACTATCTATCTATCTATCTATCCATCCATCCATCCATCCATCTATCTATCTATCCATCTATCTATCCATCCATCCAACTATCTATCTATCTATCCATCCATCCATCTATCTATCCATCCATCCAACTATCTATCTATCTATCCATCTATCCATCTATCCATCTATCTATCTATCCATCCATCCAACTATCTATCTATCCATCTATCTATCTATCCATCCATCTATCTATCTATCCATCTATCTATCTATCTATCCATCTATCCAACCATCCATCTATCTATCCATCTATCTATCTATCCATCCATCCATCTATCTATCTATCTATCCATCCATCCATCTATCTATCTATCCATCTATCTATCTATCTATCCATCCATCTATCTATCTATCCATCTATCTATCTATCTATCCATCCATCCATCTATCTATCCATCTATCCATCCATCTATCTATCTATCCATCTATCTATCTATCCATCTATCTATCTATCTATCCATCTATCTATCTATCTATCCATCTATCTATCTATCTATCCATCCATCCATCTATCTATCTATCTATCTATCTATCCATCCATCTATCTATCTATCCATCTATCTATCTATCCATCCATCTATCTATCTATCCATCTATCTATCTATCCATCCATCCATCCATCCATCTATCTATCCATCTATCTATGCATCTATCTATCCATCTATCTATCCATCTATCTATCCATCTATCTATCCATCCATCTATCTATCCATCTATCTATCTATCCATCTATCTATCCATCCATCTATCTATCTATCTATCTATCTATCCATCTATCTATCGACTAACATTGATGTGTTCTTTTTGTTTGTGTTTAATGATAAAGTGTCTCTTATTAGTTACTCCTTTGGCTGCACTGAGCTACCATGGTGTACCATAACAATGACCACAAACAGGGTTGTTTTCTAATACAGTATCTATCTGACTATCTATCTATCGTACTATACATACAACTATCTATTGAACATCGATGCGTTCTTTTTGTCTGTGTTTAATGATTAAAGGTGTTTCTCAGTGGTTACTTTGGACTGCACTGAGCTACCACGCTGTACCATTTAATTACAAAAAACAACGTTGTTTGTTTAGTACAGTATCTCTCTGACTATGTATCTATCTATAATGAACCACGTTTAACCTTGAATTGGTGAAGCAAACTTTGGCTTTATCACACGTCTCCACGGTGAATAAAGAATCAAAAACATAAAAAAAGAAGTCTTAAGAATTGAAATAAATGAACATTATGTTGATAAAAAACATATACAAACATGTGCATTATCAATAAAACTGCACAATGTAAACACTTAGATTCGCATGGACTAGAAGCAACTGACAGTGTTTATGCAACAGTGTTTTAACAGTAACGCTTCTGTGATAGTCGTGTGTGTGTGTGTGTGTGAAGTAGTGTATGACTGGACAAATGAGACTTGATATACAAGTTATGAGAGAGTGTGTAAACAGATGTTTTAAATATAGTTTAGCCACTGTTAAATGCATCTCCATTTTCTTCAAGACTTCTTTTCCTCCAAGTAACATAGGGTGAGTCAATGATACACAAAGGATCACTTTATAGGGAGGTATTCCTCAAATGCAAATGCATAAAAAAAGCATTTCAATTCCTGTGGAAAAAGTTCCTCACTAAAGAACAGCACACGGAGTGATAATAAGTAATGGAGAAGAGATAATACACACACACACACACACACACACACACACACACACACACACACACACACACACACACACACACACACACACACACACACACACACACACACACCACACACACACACACACACACACACACCACACACACACACACACACACACACACACACACACACACACACACACACACACACACACACACACACACACACACACACACACACACACACACACACACACACACACACACACACACACACACACGGGGAAGTTCAAGATTTAAAAAAAAAACTGAAACACCACAGTGAGTCAAACTGCAGAAATACCCTTCCCCCCCCCAACTGGAGGGAGTGGTCATGCTATGCCTGTGGGAGATAACCCTTTTATGGATTAGAACATACTGTACAAACATTAAAGGCTCGCTGAACGCCGACAAAACACACAAAAGTGTAAAGTAAAGACACTGTATTGATTTCAGGCAGAAGCCACGACACGAAAACCAATGTGTGAAAAAGTGAAACTGCTACACGTCTCTTTTCTTGGAAACAGTGTGCTCTTGTTCGAGCTGTTCTACCTGTTGGATATCGACACGTTGCCTTATACATATCGCTGCAAAACCTGTGCAGAATGCAGACATTAAAGAGGGCTCATTATCCACTTATTAGCTAGGCGTTGTTGTTGTTGTTGTTGTCTAAGCTCCGAGAGCACTCTTTACACTACATGTTACTTCTTAGACGCTTTTATCCAAAGCGACTTACATACTCAATACTGTGGGCAATCCCCACAGGAGCAATTTGGAGTGAAGTGTCTCAGGGACACAACGACATGCTGACTGCAGTGGGGTTTGAACCTGTGACCCCCTGATCCCAACACCAAGGCTCTATCCACTGCGCCACACACCTCCACTCTTGTGTTTGTACTGAGGCATTAAAGCAATCCTGAACACAAGGATGCAATGTGACGTTACCAGAGACACTCCTTAGTACTGGGGGTAATTGCACAATATGATTTAAAAAAAGGGAATCATCTGAGAGTATTACGAAATTTGCTCACATGTGGACGCAATTTTAAAAAATCTGCAATTTCCCAATCATTTTAAATGTGCTTTTGTGTGTTGTGTGTTAATGGGTTTGTATACAAGGCCTTTTAAGTGGGTATATGTGCTTCATATGTGCTGCAATCTTGACTCAATTGTGCTTATATGTTTCTTTGTGCTCATGTATGTTTTTTTTTAATGCCATCAACCTGCAGCTGGAAATTAGCCTCTATGGCTAAATGTGGCACATTTACATGATGCAGTCAAGAGTTCATGTTAATT
Organism: Dissostichus eleginoides; assembly: GCA_031216635.1. Classification (NCBI taxonomy): domain Eukaryota; kingdom Metazoa; phylum Chordata; class Actinopteri; order Perciformes; family Nototheniidae; genus Dissostichus; species Dissostichus eleginoides. Next base: position 32,008,645 of record CM062270.1, on the reverse strand, counting down.
AATGTGCATTGACCTTACTTTAATAAACAAATACAAACGTTTAGTGCTCCTTCTCTCTCTGTGTTGGTGTTTTAAAGTGGGACTCTGTGAGAAGTCGTCTGAAGACACATTTTTGTAAAATTGCCTTGTTCATATTTAGCCTGAGGATATCTAACACAATACATGATTTCTAAAATGCTCGTGATTCCTCCAGGCTTGATCCAGACTAAAAATATAATTAAAGAAAGATATAAAATATTTAAAAAAATCGAAAACATATCTGTAAAACTGAACCAAAAGGATAAAATGGTAAAAAAACTGGAATAAAAAAAACCAAATGAAACAGAATCTTACCAATAAAACTGATTTTTTTAAAAGCACTACGCCATTTGTATTTACATAGCACAATGACCTCAGGGGTCTTTAACATTGTGTACATACACACGAAACCCTCCGTCTTTAAACCCTTGCATCGCACAGAGGAAAGAAAACTCTCCGGAGAAACTCCACCGTTAACAAGTCAGTGTCAGTCAAGACCTACAAACTCACATTAGCTCATTCTGCGGTCTGTCCGGCTAAATCTAAACCCTCCCAAGTAGCTGTGGCAGAAGGCATCACTTTGTGGTGGAGCAACAGGTGACACACACACACACACACACACACACACACACACACACACACACACACACACACACACACACACACACACACACACACACACACACACACACACACACACACACACACACACACACACACACACACACACACACACACACACACACACACACACACACACACACTTCCCTGACAACATGTCACTAACAGCACATGTTGCAGAGAGCTGACGGGGTCATATGGGTCTGATCTTTGCATCCTGCTTTCCCTAATTGACATCGCATTACAACCAAACTTTAACAATGTTTTCTTGTGATTATGATGCTCAAGCTTCTATTTCTATTTCTGGATCCTAAAGAGTCCTCTCCTGCTCATTTCCAGGTTCATATTTGTATGTAGCGTCTCTACTGGGACATGTCTCCATGCTTTAATGTTCAAAAAGCTCTTTATTGTTCTCATACTGCCTGTGCTGCAGCACCTCTTTTCACCCTCTGTCTGAAACCAGAGCCCAGTCTGCTCTGATTGGTTCGCTGGCCGGCTCTGTTGTGATCGGTCAACCACTTAGAGATGACCCGCCCCTTAGCCTATCACGTCCAATGTGTTGGAGCGCTAGCCAATAGAAGTGTGAGTGTTACAAAGTGATGTCATTATGTTACAGAAGTAAACAAAGGAGTCCAATGGAGTACTTTTTGTACTTCTTGTTCACACATAACGAATAATGCATTGGTTACAGCAGCATCTCTCTTGTTCTCTACTTTGTTTGCATCATTTAGTGTGCTGCTTTTGTTTCAACTCATTTCAAGAACTCTTGAGGCTTTTCTGCTAAAGCTCATTTACCGCGTAGCGACACACAACAAAAGAGTGCAATCCAGGAATAGTACGTACAAAAACAACACAACTGACTACGCCCAGGATTAATATAACGACACTACGTAAACATATGTGCAAAAGAGTAGAGGATATGTGTAAAGGGGAAGAATAAAATCTTACCTTTGTTGGTGATATAAACTAAAATCGATGTCAGACTCTGCCTGCAGAAAGAAACGGAAGCAATTATTAAAATGTGATTGAACTACTTGATTACATTTAAACGACATTCTTTCTGACACGTTCTGCTGTGAATGTTTCTGGGTTTCATTTTAATTGCATCAACAAACTGGAGAAAATAAATTAGCAGCACTTACCTGTAAAAGACTTCCCTCGCCAAAATGTAAAACTTCTAGAATTGTGTCTGACTGAATGAATGCTGTAAAAAAAAACACAGAAATGCATATTAGTTTAATCACCACCATCATCATCATCATCATCATTTAAAGCAGACTTTTACACACAACATTGAACACTTTTGAATACTGGATGCAAGACTGGAGACAAGGTAGATAAAAAAAAAACTGTTTTTCACGGTGCAATTTAGGGTAATTTTACCCCCGAATGTTTGACATTTAATTCACAATAACACTTTTGTGCAGCCCCATTCATTGTGTTCAGTGAAGCATAAGTGAAAACCCATCATTTAGGGTAAGTTTTGCCCGTTGCCCCTGATTATTTACGACACCAACTGGAAGGTGAAACTATAGAAGAATTGGTCACATCTAAGAATAGCTTTGTGCAACTCCTCCTACAAAATAAACCAGCTAGCAGTTGTTATATCTTCCTGAAGTAGAAGGTTATGTTACTGGGAAAGATAACTCCGTATGTGAACTTTAATCTCTTGTCAGAGCAGACGGGGGAAATAAAAGTGCACAGATTTCTCAAATTTCAATCCACTTGGTTTGGGGGGGTTTGATGTCTGGTTTGCAAAAAGAAAAGAACATTGAATCTACTAATGAAATCTCTCTAATATGAAGACAAAGTAACTGTGAGGTTCAGATCGAATCGTCTAACACAACCCACACACACTTTAACAGGATTGTCAATTCTTAGAAATCTACGACGGCGTGTGTGTACATGTGCAGGAGAAGAATAGATCACGGAGACAAGGAGGAGGGTAATACTTAAATAGAAAATGTATGAGGACACAATTGTAGATTTGTAACACACAATTCTGATATTCTCAGAGATTATCGGGTATTACAAGTACATGTTACTTGTTGGACGCTTTTATCCAAAGCGACAATACTGTGGCCAATCCCCACAGGAGCAATTTGGGGTGACGTGTCTCAGGGACACAACGACATGCTGACTGCAGTGGGGTTTGAACCTGTGCTCCCCTGATCCCAACACCAACGCACTAGTCCACTGCACCACACGCCTCCCTATATATTTAGTTGAAAAACTCACAAATTAATGGAAAAAGTGGCAATTCTCTGAGACGATATCATCATAAATCTGCGTGACGAAAACCAAGACAATCTCTCAGATAAAAGTCACAGAGTTCAGACGTTCCTCTCATCGATGATTTGAGCCAGAAACTTTCATCTTGGATCATTTTTTAGTCCTGAATTTATGGATTTATAATCTCAGAGAATACATAACTTTTGTTTTATCCTCGTAAATGTACCAGTGTAGTCTCAGAGAATCACCACGTTTCTTTTCTTGCTGATCTCAAAAATACAGATTTACTTTTAACCAATGGACCTAACACACGATCATCCACAGCATGTTCAGACCTGGATGTTTCTCGCCTGCATTGGCTGTCAATCATACAACTCTCTCTAAGTATGAATCAACAAGCTTGTACAGCGTAAAAATCTAACTCCATAATCAGCATTTTATTACACTTTCACTCTATTGAGAAGCTTTCCAACGGACACCAACCAAATCCCAGTTAAACCGCCCTCTGCAGATCATGTTCACAGCACCGTGTAACTTCCACTAGTTATAACGTGTGTTTTAGGGTTAAGAAGAAGCACCGGCCGCAGATCTAAGTGATATGATCAGGGGATGCAACACTTCAGTTTCACTTCCTCTTTAGATTATACTGCTGACATTACACACAGCTGGCATAGAGTTCTTCTATCATGGGTGAGCTTCTCCTCGGGTTGGAAGTGATATTTTCTAAGCTCAAGTAATCTTTTTTGGTAGCATGAAGAGAGAATACTACTACTGTATCTCAGGGGAATATACAAGACTAAATAAAGGATATGAGCCATGGTGAAAGTACCCTTGATTAAGAGCCCTGAATGAACGTCTGCAGAAAGTGAAACTGTTTTTCGATTCTTTACAGATTAGCTTAATTTAGAGAAACCACAATGCAAACAAAGAATAAGACAAACATTAGAAAATGCCTTAAACAAAAATACCTTTGTGGTTCTCAAAGCATCTTAAACAAAGGGATTTTCTTACTGACTAATTTCCCTGAAGTTAAATCGGAAGTTTCTACTTAAGACTAGTGGACTACTCTAAAAGATACTCTTTCAGATCACATGTTTTCTGCTATTTTGATTTTACAACACAATATCAGAAAAGAAAATCAGGCCTTATGAAATCCTTCCTGTTATGCAAGATTATTAAGGACATTTTAATACCTATTACGGCCTTAATTTACAATTAATGATGCCTTCTCAAGTATTAACCCTGCTAAAAAGTAAGACAAGCAATCAGCATTGAGGTAAAACATTGAGCATGTCAACCTACGCTTCGTTAACATTGGTAGCAGGCACATACTGGTTGGTTTTTTTCACTAGGAAAGCAAACCAGTATGTAATTGGTAATAATAAGTTTAAATAATACGTTTCTTGTGCAGACTAGCGGGGGAAGCATTGATTAATCGACTAGTCAACATAGGTTTCTCTGCATTTGCCAAACTTAAAAAGAAAGGAGGATGTTTTAGAATTCTTTTTTATTAACGCCACATGTTTTGTGCCCGTGTAAGCGCCACAGGGATCTTCCAAACAGATATATTGTATGTAAAGGAAGCAGCGATCTCGTTGACGGTCTAAGCTTGCAGTGTTCAGGCTGGTTAGAGGCATGATAGTGCGACTTCACAGTGTTTGCCAAATAACTTCCTGTGGTGGTTAAACTTCACTTCTCAGTTTCATTTCAGTTAGACTATACTTCTGCTTACTGTGTCTCACAGAGGCTCAAAATGTCTCGTTTTGTCCGTTAAAAACCCACTGATTTTACTTTCAACGATAGAAAACAGAGGTTGTTCTTTTAAGGGCATACTACCTGCTTTATATGAGATCACCTCCTATATTTGCATCTTATTTGCTTGTATTTGTGGTCATGTCCTCTACCTGCTTGATATGAGCGTATTAGTCTCACCACATCCCGATTCGTCTTTAACTTCTTTAGTTTACTCAGCACTTGCACCTCCTTCTCTTTATTTTCAAGCTATGTGATGCTTGATATGTTTTCTAATGTCATTTTCTATTACTTTTATTTGATACTAAAAGGCACATACCACCTTA
>CM062270.1:31996196-31998696 GCA_031216635.1 Dissostichus eleginoides | reverse complement strand
ATTAGCTCTCCTGGCACTGGATTTGATGAAAGGAGGTGGATGGGGAGGAGGTGTGATGAGGTCTTCGGATTAGCTCTCCTGGCACTGGATGTGATGAAAGGAGGTGGATGGGGAGGAGGCGGGCGGCAGCATGAAAACCTGAAATCACGCTGACTGCAGGAGAGAGGAGAACCATTTTAAAGTTTGGCTGCAGCACGATGATTGGCTGCTGAGATTGAGGCGAATGTAATAGGTTAACAGAGAGCCCGTGATGAGCTGATTATAAGCAGCGGAGGAGTGAATGCATACCAGTCTTCCTGAAAGAACTTGCACTGAGCTTCATTTAATGATAAGAATATGTATGAAGGGCCAATTACAGCTAACACAATGTAAAAGTAAGATATGATTTACCTTAAGTGAGCAAGGAATAGTATATGAATAGAAATACAATTATATCATATGGTAGAAAAGGGAGAACTTTACTTATTTTTCATTGGGAAAGAAACAGTCAAAGATATAAACATTTCGCATACTAAAAAAAAACTAAATTCAATTGTTTTTAAAATAGAAATAAATCTATGAAATAAAAATGTAAACTGCTACTTTTTTGCATAGAAAAAATCTGTCTAATTTGAGTTGTTATACATCTAATTTGTCTTACTGTGTTTACGTATGCACCAATATAAACCAAAGCAGGGACAGGGAAAATATTATCCCACATTTAAGTTATTTTATTTACCTAACAATACGATAAAAGACAATAAAAAAGAGTAAAAACTCAGGTTTCCCTTAACTTTCTCCTTAAGAGCCGAATCAGAAGCTTACTTCTGGTTTCTCTTCTTCTTCTGTTGGTTTTGTGGCAGGAAGCAGCTGTTTCTCTCAGTATAGAGGCCACAGCGCCACCTACAGTACCGGAGTGTGCAGTATGAGATATACAGTAGTACCGGGGTAACTTTACATGTTAAAGAAAATAAAGTAATAATGAACTCATAGCAAAAGATAATTAAAAAAAAAAACACAACAAGAATCAACTCCCCATATATTTTATGATATACACACACACACACACAGACACGCACGCACATACAGACACGCACGCACACACACACACACACCACACACACACACACACACACACACACACGCACACACACACACACACACACACACTTAATACATTTTCAAACAGTGACCACTTGTTCCAAATCATTTGGAAACTTATTTACTTATCTAAAAAATGTGAGGGACGATAGCTCATATATGAGACTTTGAAGATCTTTTATTTTGAAACTCTACATCAGAATGACCTGATATTCTCTGAGTCAGGGAAGTCAGACTCAATTTCATCACGGAGGAAAAGAGAGGGTTTTATTTTCTGACGCTGCGTGAGTTCCCCGACACACCGGGGACACATCTTTATGTATAAAAGACATCAAAAAGTGCATTTTGCATGATAGGTCCCCTTTAATTCGGGGACAATAGAGTAGCTAAAAACGTCCATTGTTTGTCCCTGTAAGTTGTGATGGATGAAGGAATCCTGACTGACAGTAGACCTGAGGGCAAAAGCTGTCAAAGTCTTCTACAAACTTTACGTGAACTTGTGAGAAGCACAGATTACAGCGTAAACAGGAATGTTCCCATTGAAGTTTCTGTGACAGAAAGACAGGTGTTCTCCTTAAAGATGATTAATCACTGAACTTTGGGATGCTTCGAATATTTAGAATACTGTCCCCTATGTATTCCTATAGGAATACATAGGGGACTGTAGTGACAGAACATAGGGGTTCAAGTGACAGAACAAACTGTAGTTTAATTAAGACTGTAGGTTATTAATGAGAACGTTTTGATTTATTTTGACGGGTAGAAACATTTTGATTTGAGAAACTCGGGCAGAAACACCACGCAGCTGCCTTTCAACCCAGGAAAAGGTTTGAAAGGTGGGGGAAAGTGTTTGAAAGGTGGGGGAAAGTGTTGTAAATAGGCAAAAACATACTCAAGAGACACAAAATGACCAAAGATAACTTAATGTGACAAAACATAACAAAAAACAAACACAAAATGATTTAAGAGACCTAAAATGACAACAAAGGAAACAAAATAATTACAAAGAGACACAAAATGACCTCAAGATGCTTTTATATTTCAGCACAACAACTATCCTTTTAAATTCATATAATGACAAAAGAAAACAAGAGAAACACCTACGTGTCTTGACCTCTCCTATGCATTGCCATGAATGAATGAATGGATGAATGAATGAATGAATGACTGGATGAATGGATGGATGGATGAATGGATATATAGACATTTTATTTATTGGGATAAACCCCTTGAGATGCACCATCTCGTTCTCAGGGGGTCCCGACAATAGCACAACTTACAGACATACATAAGCAAAAAGACAAAACAAAACATGACACACAAGCAAACCACGTACAGTCTGTTAAATAAATTCAAGTAATACAAACAATCATTACAATTGCGAGACAGTCGAGGAATCAGTTTCATCAATATGAGTTTC
>CM062270.1:31947230-31995196 GCA_031216635.1 Dissostichus eleginoides | reverse complement strand
GAGCCTCGCAACATCCCGACCAATCAGAGCACACTGGGCTCACAGGGAGGGGGGGCAGGAGCTCCAACAAGCCGTTTAGGACAGAGAGTGAATACACATACTATACAGAGATGCTGTATGAGAAACCAATGTGAGTTTGGAAAATTGCACAATTTAAATCTATTTTAGTATACCTCAACAATGGAAATATGATCAGTAGAAATGGCCATGTCATGGGACCTTTAAAGCCACATCCTTTGTAAGTGCTACGTAAACTAGTGACACAATTGGACATTTTTCAAGATCGCATTTATAAGTAAAAGGACCTGGATATATTTTTGTAACGCAAACCATCTTGTAATCTTTTCTTGGACAATTCACCCACTTTTTTTTCTAACAAAGTTCACAGCAGTCACTTTGGTTTTGATCGTTGCATGGCCTTGTCCAATAGATATTTCTTGCAGAGCTTCAGACATTAATCAGGTTTCCTGTTAGCGTTGGGTCCAAATCTGAAATTCTTTGACATCAAATCGTCTTGTTGGTTCATTCTGACCCTTCTGAGTCACATGACAAGAGAAAGCCGACACCTCTGACTCAACGGAGAGGACACTTTCAGTTTTCTAGTTGTAGTGCCATCTGCTGACTAACTTTTGCATGCTTCACAACAAAGAGTTTTTGATTTATTTGATAAACGTTGGGGTTGATAGCCCTAAAAAATATTGTCTATTAATAAAAATAGGAAAGCAAACCAACACTTATTTTAATCGGTGTTTGCCGGAACATGAACTACCGCGAAAAGGCCTAGTGTGCGATAGCGTTAGTGGTTATTATATCACTAGATAACAGATACTAAAGTTTTCCCAGTTCTGCCTTTCTGATGCTTTTAGTATACTGCTTAACATGTTAAAATGTGTTTCTGTTTCACTATATCTTAATACTGATATACTTAATACTCTTCCTTCGCGTCGAAAGGAGCCAGTTGAGGTGGTTCGGGCACCTAGTAAGGATGCCACCTGGGCGCCTCCCAAGGAGGTGTTCCAGGCACGTCCAGCTGGGAGAGACCAAGGGGTAGACCTAGGACCAGGTGGAGGGATTATATCTCTTCGCTGGCCTGGGAGCGCCTTGGGATCCCCCAGTCAGAGCTGGTTGATGTGGCCAGGGAAAGGAAAGTTTGGGGCTCTCTGCTGGAACTGCTACCTCCACGACCCGACCACGGATAAGCGGGAGAAGATGGATGGATGGATGGAAATATCTTAATGCTTTTAGTGGTTTTTTCACTTAGAATGCCTCGTGCTGAAAGTTTGCCTTGCCTTACTAAAACAATATGCTTGTTGCATTTGAAAAGTGGAGTTTTCTACTGCTGCTCTCTCTCAACTGACTCAAAATCAATGCAGTCTTTTGGTTTGTGTTTATCCAAGATTCCTACTGCTTAAGGCAAGTTAGATTGAAGACGTTTTAATGCCATGCAGATGTACTTTTAAGACCAATTTTCTGCTAATGTATTCTGCTATCTGGATCTGCAAGAGGCATTTAGCAAATTCTTTTTTAAAAGTAGATTTTTAGATCCTACAATGCAACGTCAGAACAAATCTATCATCACAAATCCTATGTCATTTTTAAGCTTTTTGAAAGACCGCTGACAGTTCAACACCAATTAGGCTCTTATTTATAATAAATGCAATGCTTTTTCGAGCTTTTAAAGATCCTGGGTACCTGTTTTGTTGACATTGGGGATGTGGTTTTTATCAACCCGACAGATTGTGCAGCCCCACAGAGAGAAGTCACCGCATCCTCTCACGTTCATTTCCTGATGCAGGAAATATTTATGCTAAAAAACCTTGAGGGCTCGCACTGTAACAGATAACAATGCAGACTATGAATACACGTCCTCAGCAGAATTAACATGCATTAAAAACTCAGCAGCAGCAGCAGCAGCAGCAGCAGCAGCAGCAGCAGCAGCGTTGGATGAATGCACTGCAATCTGCAAACTGTTTCTGCAACTCTCCTCCGTCATCTGAGTGCAAACACTCACATAGAGGTGAGTGAGACAATAGTTATGCCCCATTTGCATGATGCATTTAGGGGCATTTAGCAGGGTGGGGGGGGGGTTACTTTAAAAATGTAATCCATTATGATTACTAGTTACCTGTAGAAAAATGTAATCAGTAACCTAATCTATCACAAAATGAAAGTAATGTAACCTGATTACTTTCTTTTGGATTATCTCAATATCAAATGCAATGTGTATTTTGTAAGACAACAGACCAACGTGACTGTAGAAAAGAAGAAACCGAGATATTTAGGATAAAAAATGTGTCCTTTTAAATAGTGGCTAGTCCTACAGAAAGGTGGAGCTTACAAAAGAGTGTTTTAGATTAAGACATGATTTCAAAGCAAACGGTATTTTTGTACTGATTTGGTTACATGTAGTCCGTTACTCCCGAAGCCTGGACATTATGGGCAAAGCCTTCCTCTCTGCATCTCCCTCCTCCTCCTCTTTTAACTCCCCTTTCTCCCTCCTCTTGGACAGATGCTGCTCCAGGCACAGCTGGAGAGCGTTGTATAATCCATTTACATCTGAGTATCCCTGCCTCGTATTCCTCATCCAGTAAAAGTGACACGTAAATCTCGCCTCTTGGCATTTGATCTGCATGGACAGGGTCTAAACCCGAGGTAGTAACCTCATCATCCCGGCTGCCAGGGATTTTTTTACTGTATGACAGTATTAATGTAACGCTGATGAAAGAGCATGTAGGCTACACCAAAAGAGGGGAGAGAAGAAGAAGAAGAAGAAGAAGGAGGGGGAGGCGAGAGAGCAGAGACACTGATATGAAATCCCAAATTTTCTCAACAGAGGCGACAGATCAAAGGGATATGGCACTAGAGGAGACTTGGTCGCATATTTATTTCAAAGCCCTGTTTTATCATTCTGTTGCATGAAAAGCAACCGGCGGTTTCATTAAATAAGCAATCTGTTATGAAGAGGAATTAGTCTTTAAAGCATTTCAGAGGAAACAAAACAAATATTACTCAAAAAAGAAGCTTACTCTGATGCTCTGCTACGGCCTTTTCACTGTCCATCTCAGAACCCATCTCAGAACCCAATTCAAGGTATTGGTTTTTACATATAGAGCTGTCCACGGCCAAGCCCCAGCCTACATTAACGACCTTATCCACCCTCACAGCACAACCCGGGCCCTGAGGTCCTCTGAGCAAGGCCTCCTAAGGGTGCCCCGAACCAGGCTAAAAACTAAGGGGGACCGTGCCTTTGAGGCGGTGGCTCCAAGGCTTTGGGATAAACTCCCCCAGACACTAAGAGCCTCTGCCTCAGTAGAGATTTTGAAGGGGCAGCTAAAGACTCATCTCTTCCGACAGGCTTTTGGGGCGTCGGAGGAGGTGAGTTAGTAGCTGGTTTTCATTGGTGTTTTATCCTATGTTTTACTTGCTGTGTTTTATGCTTTTTTCTACATTTTATAGTTGTACTTTGAATTGTGTATTGTGTACTCCTGTATACTGTAAAGCACTTTGTACATTCGTGTTGTGAAGGGTGCTATATAAATAAAGTTTTACTTACTTACTGAAAAATATGAACCGCTGACTTTAATTAAATGTGTTATGTCAACAGATTTCACATAACTGTATTAGGTTAGTTAAAAGCAATAATACTACGTTTGATTAGGTTCAACTTCATATTATTGGTTTCAACTAACCTAATACAGTTATGTGAAATGTCTCGACATCACCATTTATTAAAGTCAACGTTTCCTATATTTTTCAGTGTTGAAAGATGTAAACCTGCACTTTGACTCAAAGCGTAACAACAACAGAGATAAACTGCAGGAGTTTTATTAAACTTACATGAGTTATATCGACAGAAATGTCTCTCAGCGTTCGTCGGCACTATGTTTGAACACCTGAGGGGTCAGAAAACATTATAATATACACTCTCTGGAGCTGCAGATTAAAAAAACAAGGTCCTCTGCTTTTCTTTTATCTCGTCTGAATTCTCGACATTAACAGGCAGCACCTGCCCAGTCACTGCGTGTGCATAAACTCGCTGCACTTCAAAGTAAAATGAAATGCCTCGCCCGAAAAGCTTCAAATAAAAAATGAAAAAGGAGGATAAACCAGGTCATCTTTTGACATCGGCGAGGATGAGAACACAGAGAACAAAATAATCATTCATCTGATCCAGCAAAGGCCGAGGATTTATCTGTGCACAAAGAGCAGGTGGAGAGATGGGTCGGTGTAATTTCCTACAATCTCTCCTGCCGCCATCGATGGACACGGTGTGTGTGTGTGTGTGTGTGTGTGTGTGTGTGTGTGTGTGTGTGTGTGTGTATGTGTGAGAGAGAGAGAGAGAAAGAGAGAGAGTGTGAGTGAGTGAGTGTGTGTGTGAGAGAGAGAGAAAGAGAGAGAGTGTGAGTGAGTGAGTGAGTGAGTGAGTGAGTGAGTGAGTGAGTGAGTGAGTGAGTGAGTGAGTGAGTGAGTGAGTGAGTGAGTGAGTGAGTGTATTACTTTTGGTTCTTTAGTACATTAATAAAGCAACATTTTACAAATAACTCATTCACCCCAAAGGGAAATTGGGTTTAGTTGTTGAGTAAAATAAAATAAAATAGAATAAAATAAAACAATAGTACATTTGAATATATATATAACAACAAATATGTAAAAATATGTATAATACAATGCATATAGTAGTGTAGTAATATTAATAATGTGGTTTATGTGCATGCTGTCATTAATTCTATGCCCCTAAAAGTGGCTCCCCGTGTCTTATATGTTACATAGTGTGTTCTCAGAAAATAAACTCATCTAAATTTAGCGAACACATTTCCCATCGCAGTAATATCCTGGTTTCTGGGCCGAGGTAAACACTTTTTGCAGCTCATGTGACATACTTACAGAGCAGAGCTGTACACCTGGAGAGAGGTTGACATGCTCCAAATTAAAGATGAAGAGATGCAAATGCAGACAAAAAACTTGTAATATTGCATTGAGGCTACAGGACTGAGATTAGATCTTTAGGAAGTGGCTTGAATTGGAAGAAAATATTTAAAATGTCTCTGGGGACGTTCGTGACATGTTGGATCTCTCCTCGCCTTTTCCTTCATTTTGTGTCACCTCACACTACTCTCCCAAAAAAGGCACAAAAATGTTAAAACATGTTAAGTGATTATTCACCAGTCTAGTAATGATTAATCAATTTATAAAAGCATTATTTAGCATTTTTCTCCTTTTCACTTGATTATAATTTGAATATTTTCTGGATTTGGAATGAAAGTAAGGACAAAAAGCAAGTGAAAGATTTCAGACTGTGTTGATGAAGCACTTCATCTGGCAAAAAAAATCAGAAGATTAATCAAAAATGAATTAAGGGTAGCCCAGTGATTAAGTATTTGGCACTTGTAAAGGTGGGTGACGACATGAAAACAGGAGAAGTCAAGATATCCAGAGTTTCAGTTTTCTAACTCAATAGAGTCTTGCTTTACAGCAATCAATAAGATATTTCCACACCAAATATCACGCTACTATTATATATGATCTCCTCTGTTTCTGATCACCATGTTCTTTATATTAATCCATCACAGGTGGTGCAGCAGATTGACCATCTAACCTCCTCCATTGACCTGAATGCAGAGGGGGATGAAGAAATTAGTCTTTAAAGCATTTCAGAGGAAACTAAACAAATATTAATCAAAAAAGAAGCTTACTCTGATGTTCTGCTGAGGCCTTTTCACTGAAAAATATGAAACGTTGCCTTAAATTAAATGTATTATGTCAACAGATTTCACATAACTGTATTAGGTTAGTTAAATATAGAATCGGAGGGATGAAACCCCTCTTTAACGGTCACACGTGCAGAGCAGACAGCACACAGTGAAATGTGTTCTCTGCTTTTAACCCATCCTAGTACCAGGAGTTTAGCACTAGGAGCAGTGGGCAGCTATTGTACAGCGCCGGGGAGCAATGGGAGTGGGGGGGGGGGGGGGAAGGGGGGTGTCCGTTGTCTTGTTCAAGGACACCACGGCAGGGCCCAGGAGGTGAACTGGGACCTCTCCAAGTAGCAGTCCACACTCCATATTTAGGTCTGTTCGGGGACTTGAACCGGCGACCATACGGCTCACAGTCCAAGCCCCTACTGACTGAGCCACTGCCGGCAATAATACTCAGTTTGATTAGGTTCAAATTAATGTTATTGGTTTCAGCTAACCTAATACAGTTATGTGAAATATATTTACACAAAACATACCGCGCTATTATGATGTATGATCTATTGATACGTTTAGATTGCTTCTCCTCTTCACCATGCTCTTTATATTAATCCATCACAGGTGGTGCAGCAGATTGACCATCTAACCTCCTCCATTGACCTGAATGCAGAGGAGGAGGAAGGAGACGACAGCAGCTCAAACTCAGGCTCAGTCTCCAGCGAAGTGACAGCAATCAGCACCAATCACAGAGCTCCAGATCCCGGAGACCCGCCCTCCTGCAGGGGAGACCCTAACCCTCACATCAGGAGTAAATCTCCCCCTAACATGCAGCTGTGCCCGGTGAACTCTGCCTTTTCAGACAGGGGTCGAACTCTAAGGTTTACCTGTAGTTTGGGTTTTTCTCCCAGACAAGGTGGGCTGCTACAGAACAATAATCCCCCTCAAAACGTCCATTTTTCCCCGCAAAGAAGCCTCCCTGTTCGGCCACCTACTCCAGGACTCTCCCCTCTTACAGTTAACCTCCATCACCAGAACAGCCCTGGATCTCACTCCCCAAATCCTTCTCCTCTTTCTCCAAACCCAACCCCCACTCTGAGCCCATCTGTCGTTGAAAAGGACAAACTTGGGACCCCACAAAGTGACCATCCGTCTGCCGGTCTGCACTCAAAATCGGCAACACAACCTCCATCTGCTCCTGCAACACAGGCTAAACCTCCCAAAGGTCGCAGGGGTCGCAAACCTCCTCCGTACCCCCACCTCAGACCCTCCGAACCCACGCAGAAAAAAGTGCCGGAGCCCCGCACAGCTCCCCCGTACCCTGAGAAAAGGCTCTCGACCACCGTGTGAGACAACGGGAGAGAGGGAGGGAGGCTGATCGACAAAAAAAAGCTGTGACAGTGGAGGTGATTCAAGGCTCGCCACGTTTTCTCCAAGGTGACAGGACGCAGACGCAACTCAGGGTGAGTCTGACCAGACGTCCTTTTCTCCTGTCTACGCTTTTATACAAAAAAATGTATTATCCGAAACACATACCAGGGAATCACACAGAGGTGGAAGATGTACTATCTTGTATCTGAGTAAATGTACTGAGCAGAGGTGAAAGAACTTCTTTGATACTTTACTTTAGAAAAGATGAAACGCTTTGGTCTTAAAATACCTGAGTTCAAAAGTGTACTAGGTGGAAGTATTCTGATTCTGATTCTGGTTCTGAAGTACTGGAGAATAAGTACTGGAGAATAATTAGCTAAATGAACTATCAATTAGCTAAATGAACTATCAGTTTCAAAAGTATACTCAGTATGCAGAATGTTTTTTTAATCTCAAGATTTAAGAGCATTAATGTTTTAGTATGTCAATTAGCAGCCACATTTAGATACTTTGGGAAGATTAGTAGTCATATAACCATGAGTTTACATTTTAAACGTGTAAATTAAGTCAAAACATACACAGGGCAGGTAGAAGCTTTGTAAAAATATGAGAGGATAAGTACAGCACTGCATCTTTTCATATAAGCATATCATGTGTTTTGTATGGAAAAAAGAGGAACAGTAGGCAAAATGGCTCTTTCGCATCATATATTTAACCATATTTTGTGTTTTCAAAGGTTACCCTGAGTGTTCAATCAATTTAGGGGAGTTAAAAGTACAATAATTGTGTCCTAAACATAGTGGAGGAGAAGTATAAAGTAGTATAAACTGGAAATCCTCAAGTAAAGTGCAAGTCTGT
The DNA here is from genome assembly GCA_031216635.1 of Dissostichus eleginoides. NCBI lineage: Eukaryota > Metazoa > Chordata > Actinopteri > Perciformes > Nototheniidae > Dissostichus > Dissostichus eleginoides. The sequence goes on along the minus strand of CM062270.1, from coordinate 31,987,277 downwards.
CAAAGAAGTACTTACATACTTGATGCAGTAAATGTACCGGCATCATAACATCTGTCTGGCTTTCAGCTTCGGCTCCATACAGATGCTCTCCCACAGTTAAAGGGCAAAAGGAGACGGCCTAATTAGAAAGAAATATGAAAGTGAATGATAATTACTGCAAGGACAAAGTAAGAGATGATTACTTTTAGTGCACTTCAGCCAGACACTTCCACTCACATGTATCAGCATTGTCTGGGTGGGATAATTGCTGTCAGGAGTTGTGATTGTATAACGAGAACTCGGGGTACTTTGGCTGCTGTGTGAAGAGCTCCCGCTGGGGAACTGTGATATATATCTGGAGACAGAAAAGGTCTCGTGATGAAGGGAAGTGAGCATGGCGGGATGAGACAGGGGCAGCTGGTTATTCGTTGTACCCTTCACCCCCAGTGTTACAGAAATCTCCTCTGCTGCCTCTGGTTTGACCGACCCCGGCCACGACCTCCATCTGTTACCCTGCAAGTGTCAAGTGGTGCAAAGGGAGAGGAATGGGGGGCAGGTGTGTGTGTGAAAGGGGAAATAAAACCACAACCAAGATTATCTGCAGGATTGATTATAACATAAATATGACAAACTAAATGTATGGCTTATTAATTTAGGTCGTCTAGTGCTTTACCCCTTACTCTTATTTTGGTATTCCTTTTAAAGAATATACAACTGGTGTTATTCTATATTTTCTGTTTTTGTCAACAGACAAATGAAGAGAGAGAAAAAAAAATTGATAAAACATCCTTGAATTTTGAAAAACAAATCGAAAACATGTTTCAGAATAATAATCAGAATCAGAAATCACTTACCCCTGGGGGAGTTTGGATTTCTTTACAGTAAATCAAATAAAACTCACACAGAGATAGAGGTTAGAAGCACATTTGTAGACATAGTACTACAGTAGGCTATAAACAAATATATATTCATGTAAAAAAATTATTAAGATACATACAACCGTGTTATCAGAATCAGAAATGTTTTCTTATCCTCGTGGAAAATTGGGTTTTGTAACAGTTGGTCCATTTAAGAGTAAATAAAATAAGATAAAGTACAAATATGTATAGGCTATAAACATAAGAATTTGAAGTAACAATTGCATATTGTTCAACAATTTATCGCACTGATAATATTGATATTAGTATTTATGCTGAAAATGGGGCTTGTTGGATGAAATCACTTTAGGTCTTGGTCTACAGCTATGAGCTATGCTAGCAGCTCAGTGAGGCTATGGGCTAAACGCTAACATCAGTATGTAAGCATTCTATCTATGTTTATATCACATCTCATGTATTAATAATGTAAATCCACAACTGAACAACATTTAAATCATATGTCTAGTCGCTTTTAGATCATTTAATTTGGAAACCGTTACGTATTTCTATATCTAAAATACATAATGCTAGCCGTGTTTCGCTATCTTAGCTTAGCGTGTTAGCATGCTATCAATAGCTAACTAGCAATCAACACAAAATGCAGCTCAGGCTGATGTTTTCATAAAATTACGTAGTGAACAAACTTAATTTCTTACCTGAGAATGGTACATGGGCCGTGCACAAAACTGAGAGTCATGCTACCCCAAGGATTACAAGATGGAAGTATTAACAGAAAAGGAAAACAGGTGTTAAGCAAAAGTTTATCTAGCTAACTTTCAGACTCCATTTTAGCTTTATTGTTATCATCCCAAATGACTTCCTCACGTCTCTAATAAGAGGAAAGATTGTAGTGCACTTATATATAATGAGGTGCTGCAAACATTGCTTTGTTTAAGGTATCATAAGATAAATTAGTTGGGGAGCCATTTTAGTTACAGTGTATCCAAAGGGGAAAAAGTGTAGGCCTATTTCTGCAGCAAACATTTTTTATAGCAATCCATCAAATAGTTGCATGCTTAGTTTAAATCAGGTGGACACCAATTCAGTAGGACTCATCCTCTGGGGACCATGCATATCGGTATTAAATCTCATTGCAATGTTTGTAGGGACATTTCTGTCTGGATTAGTGGTTTGTTGGCCCGACTTATCCCCCAACCCCAGACCTGCTGTGCTTACAAGTCTAAAAATGATTTGTTTTTAGGGCACGCCATCGTAATGTAAGCCAGTTCTTGGCAGCATCGAGTGAATATATTTTCCTGATGATCATTCTATCGTGGCGAGTTTTAGAGTAAACATTTGTACGTACCAGATGGTAAACAGTGGTGATATGTGTTTAGGGTTTAGATGACAGCATAGAGCCACAGCCAACTGGCAGTAAAGAAAAGATATTGTGCTTCAGAGACTTATTAATGACTGGAACAACCACCCTGAGAACTGAGTGTCAACATACTCTATCTATGGGGCCACAAATTACTTTTTATAAGATGTTGTAAGTACAACTTGGAGACTGGGGAAGATTCCGGGATGACAAACAAAATATGTTGTGGTTTGAGGATCACTGAATAATGGCTATTTTCTGTCAAACAAATACATTTCAGGGCCAAGGGAAGGGTTGTGTTATTCTGTTAAAAAACTCACGAAAATCTAATTTCTAAGATTAGACCAATAGAAAAAAATGGATATACTCTCAGATTACATTTACTATAAAAATATCAAATATAAACAAGAACAGCCTAGAGTACCTTCTGAGATCATATGATCTTACATTTATGAGAAAAAAACTCAGAAAATATGATATTTAAGTCACAAATGTACAAGAAGTACATTTAGAAATCTAGTGGCTTTTTTGCAGAGGGACGATATAACTTTACTTACGTAAATGTATGATAGTTTAACTACAGTATCAAATAATACAGTACAAATAAATGAATCTAGTATTTTTCCTGTAAATGTGAGTTTTTGTTGTAAATCTACTAACATCTCGGACATTTCTTAATATTCCCCTACAATTCTTTGCATATTCTTCGAACCTAAAACAGTCCTAATGCCTCATTAAAGATTTTACATTTAAGCACGGGTACATTTCATGTTTACAGTATAAAACATGTCCTTCTTGTATCAGAGAACTCAGACTAACTGGTACAAATTGGACTACAATCAAGACCACTGATATTCTCTTGGCTTAACATGAAAGGCATAAATCCCTGATGACTATATCTCCATAATCCTACAAAGATCATCTCTCTATATATTCCGATATGTGCTTCTGGATTTAGAGCAAAGCCTTTCCCCCCAGAAATTAAGAAGAAACAATGGAAGCTCTTTATCTCATGGATGAAACCATTTATCCGAGGACAATGTACATTAATTGAGTACGCTTGCAGAATACATTTTTAAGGCTTATTTTAATATATAAAGCGTCATTTGAAGTCTCATTTGTATGCTGAAACCAGAGTTTGAATTGGGAATATATTAGGGCTGGTGCTAAAATTACAGTTATTTTAGACAGATGTGACGGGGGCATAAAACATAAAATCTTTCCCTTAGTGTTCACGGCGTCCCGGCTGCGACAGAATATTTAATGTCGCTCTGCTGGCACTCAAATTGCTCCTCTCTTTTCATGTTTACCCTTTAACGAGGCCGTGGGAGGTTCAATCAGATCAAGACTGACAGAACGAGACAAAAACATTGAATTATCTCCAGAACAGTGACAACTCGTCTTTGTTCAAACATCCCTCAGGTTTCATCATAAATCAGAACCATCAGGAAGAACAGAAAAAGAGTAAAAGATAAAAATAAATTGGTTAAAAGAAAGACTCAAATTGGCTGGATCTTGTAAATGAAATATGTGAAGTTGAAGGAAAGACATAAGAAAGACGACATCTTTGATGAAAAATTAGAAGATGGTAAAAAACACAGATTTTCCAATTATGTAACAATTAATGTGGCATCTACGGCATCTTATGAATTCATGCTTATGCGTGGGCGGTGGTGGCGAAGTCCATAGGGACTTGGCTTGGCAACTGGAAGGTCACCAGCTCAAGTCCCGGAAAGACCAAGTGCTACCGAGGTGACCCTGAGCAAGGCACCGTTCCCTAAAACTGCTCCCCGGGCGCCGTACATAATGGCAGCCCACTGCTCCTAACACTAGGATGGGTCAAATGCAGAGAAACCGTTTCGTTACATAGTACCTGTACTACGTAATGACAATAAGTTGAATCTTCTTCTTCTTCTTAATTTCCTTTAATATTTTTTTATTATATTTTCTATGTTTGTTTTTGTTTTATTTATTATAATGTTTTACTGTCTTTTGTTATTTAAATTATTATTATTATTCTTAAATAATACATGTATTATGTTTTTAGTTAGTTGTGTGTCCCCAGTAACAATGTCATGTCTTAAAATGAAAAAGTTTTTGAACAGTAAAATAAAACTAATCAAAAGAAGACATTTAATTAAGACTTTTCAGATTACAAATATGACCAAAAACAACAATCAATTCATCTACATTTTGGTCCGAAAACACATCAGGTCATTATTCTTCATTAGCATGAATGTGTGAACTGTATTTTATTCAAAACATGTCCCACAAACATCCTCCGGAAAAAATAACCAACACATTGTGTGTTTTTGCAGCTTCTGGGAGCCTCAAAAGGAGAAACTAACGTCCCCGGCTCGAGACAGACGAGAGGATCCAAACTCCAACTAAAAGGTACGTAACCTCAGAGAGAAATCCCTGCACAGAATCACATCAGCAAAATCCTTTCAAATCCAAAATCAATCCCCAGAACTGTGTGAGGATCGAAGAGGATTGGATCAATGTGAGGAAGATAAAGGAGCTTGTACTTCTGAGAGCTGCAGCACAATGCCCACACATGTGTACCTCTGCAGGTGGAACGGATCACAAGGGGATCAGAAACATGTGATGGCGTCTCTTCTTCATATATACTCTAATCCTCAAGTCTTTACACTTCATATATTTGATATTTCTTTGTGTTAAACCTCAATATCTTCGTTTTGAAGACTTGAAATACTCAGAAATGTTGAAAAAGTGTTTAAAATAAGGAATTGGCTGTATATTCTGGTAAAATTATGTAAATAAAAGTAAAATAGAGAGAAATTATTTATACTTATAACTAAAAAAACCATCCATAGTCTCCCAACACTTATATATTATTGATGAATCCGTTTTATTTGATTTAATTGACAGATTCGTAAAACTGAGTTTCCGTGCAAAAGCCAGGTTTTAAATCGTGTGTTTACCAGCAATGTGATCATACTTTTCTCCGAAATAGGTCTTCAGCATGAAAATAGAATAACAAAAGGACACATTTATGAGTTGTTTTAAAAACATTTCCATAAAAGAATAGTGCAAAAAACCTTTTAAATATTGTGTTAACCAGAGAATTGCTCATAAGTTTCTAGAAATTGAGTCATTTTGCACGAAAAAAATGACGAATCCACTAAAAGATTTTTTTTTTAAAAAGACCAATGTGAGCACTTATTAACCAAGAGGGAGCATCTGTACTTTTATTATATTCTCAGATCAAGGATTTCACATTTAGAAAGCACTAATCCTCAGTGTATTCTGCACACATTTCTCTTAATATCATTATTCAACAAGTATCCCTTCAGGCCAAAAACCACAAACATAACAAAACAATTATTCAAAGTCGTACAAATTGGTAATTTAGGGGGGTAAAATGTTTGCTTGCAGCGATGCAGAGCAGATGATTAGAAACAGAGCGCAGATCAGAGGAGGATCTGAGGAAATGTAATTGTTTATGTGTGTGTGTGATGACGCTACTGCAGAATATTCACTTTCCTCTCAGGATTACAGGAGATGGATAAATCCCCTCGCTACTCTAAATGTGTTATCTATACTTTACAACCCCCCGCCAGACACAAAACCCTCCATACATTCACAGCCCTCCCCCAGGATCAAGCAGATGTGCTGCGTGTAAATCTTATATCGTCAGTAACCAAACTATGGAAGCTCTTTAATCTTTAACAGAGTTTTAACTGGGACAGTGTGCAGTAAAACAAAATGTGGATACTCAACAGTATTTTCAAATACATTGTAGAAAACATACAAGGGAATTCATGTACTCAAACACAAAGTACCGCAAAAGCAATACCAGTTTTATCCCATTCATAAATTCATCCTTCATTAAGCTGGAACACGCACTCAGAGCTTAAAAACCGCAGAATATCAGCATTTTTTTTGGGCAATAAATGCACAACGTTTCAATCTATCAAAGATTTCCATCATACAATCAAGACTTTTTATTCAACTGCATTATAAATATCTTTGTTAGATAAAGATAAATGACATTCGCCTGATTCTTGAGCTCTCAGTTCGTTTTTTTGATCCAGCTGCTGTACAATCCTTTTCCTCGGTGCTCAGCACTCGACTGAAGTTGCTGTACGTCTGACTTTCTGACCAATCACAGCTCGTCGTGTCGCGTCTGTCCGATGGCGGTGAGCTTGGACAGTTGTGCGCTGAACTTTCCATCTGTGTGGGTCACTGGAGGTCGGAGAGAGGAGAGAGGAGAGAACATCACAGTCACGGACGATATTAAAACCAAAACACAGCGTCGTTGATGCAAAGCAGCCGAGAGTCATGTGACTGCAGAGGCAGCATTTTAAAACCTGCAGGACCAGTTTAACGGCAGTAAAGTAACAGGAGCAGATCATTTAATTAAAGGGGCCCTATTCTGCTGATGTTCAGGTGTATATCAGTATGTAGTGTCTCTACTTTAAAGAGTCCTCTCCTGCTGATGTTCAGGTGTATATCAGTATGTAGTGTCTCTACTTTAAAGAGTCCTCTCCTGCTGATGTTCAGGTGTATATCAGTATTTAGTGTCTCTACTTTAAAGAGTCCTCTCCTGCTGATGTTCAGGTGTATATCAGTATGTAGTGTCTCTACTTTAAAGAGTCCTCTCCTGTTGATGTTCAGGTGTATATCAGTATGTAGTGTCTCTACTTTAAAGAGTCCTCTCCTGCTGATGTTCAGGTGTATATCAGTATGTAGTGTCTCTACTTTAAAGAGTCCTCTCCTGTTGATGTTCAGGTGTATATCAGTATGTAGTGTCTCTACTTTAAAGAGTCCTCTCCTGCTGATGTTCAGGTGTATATCAGTATGTGGTGTCTCTACTTTAAAGAGTCCTCTCCTGCTGATGTTCAGGTGTATATCAGTATGTAGTGTCTCTACTTTAAAGAGTCCTCTCCTGCTGATGTTCAGGTGTATATCAGTATGTAGTGTCTCTACTTTAAAGAGTCCTCTCCTGCTGATGTTCAGGTGTATATCAGTATGTAGTGTCTCTACTGGGACATGTCTCCATGCTTTAATGTTCAAAAAGCTCTTTATTTTTCTCATACTGCCTGTGCTGCAGCACCTCTTTTCACCCTCTGTCTGAAACCAGAGCCCAGTCTGCTCTGATTGGTCAGCTGGCCGGCTCTGTTGTGATTGATCAACCGCTTAGAGATGTCCGCCCCTTAGCCTATCACGTACAATGCGTTGGAGCGCTAGCCAATAGCAGCTCGAGTGTAACATAGTGATGTCACGATGTTCCCGAACTTTGGGATTTTAGAACATTTTACAAAAACCTATAACACGTTACAGTAAAGGGAAAAACCCCAAAAGCTTAATAGGGCCCCTTTAAATCTGCAGATGTAAATTGTGCGCCATCTACGGGGAGGGAGAGTAACAGCTGCTGCAATTATAACACTATCCAATCCAACTTTATTTATATAGCACATTTGAAAACAACAGAGTAGACCAAAGTGCTCTCCATCAATAAATACATTAAAAAAGCAGCATAAATACATTTAGACAAAAGTGACACCTGGAAATAATAAGTGTTACAACTGCAATTTCATTTCTCCTGCTGCAATAGGTGACACTTATGGTTTCATATTGGACATATCAAACCAAAATGCAATGGTTCTGTTCACTAAGGCAGGAAAAAGGAACCTGCTCATGGTGCAGAATATGTAGTGGAGGAAAATAGTGTTTCTTTGTTTCTTGTTGAATAAGATGCAGAGGGTCAAAGGAAAACATGTAATTGGATTTTCGCAGAGTATTTCAGGCCGACTAATACCCTTTCCCACGAAAATGACTGCGTGCATGCAGGTTTTTCTGGGAAGCGCTTCTGTGGTTTTCTGCTGTGTCACGCACAAACTCAGCAGAAAGCAGGGTTAGCAAACAGAGGAAATGTTACGGTGGTTGCTTCTTCTTTTATATCTGATGCTTATTCAGTCCCTCTCTTTCTCTCATACTGACGAAGCAGAGCTGGTGATGGTTGGAGAGATTAGCAACGATGGTTTTAATGAGTTTTATTTTGTTTCTGTCGACTTTCAATTAGGTTTGTTTAACCATGGTCGACAAGGTACAACAAAGGAGTGTGGGGGCTTTTAAGTGGGCACATTTATTGGATATTTTCTATGTTAATAATTATTATAATTGTTCAAATCAACCCAGTTTAAACTCCTACACTAGACCGGACTTACAAAACCTGAAATCTACTTAGCATTGATTATTTAACGACTAGGTTTTGATTTTAAAGCCTTAAGGTTGGCGTTTAAGTCACTACCATCTTGGTTTCTAGAGGCAAATTTAAGATGAGAGGGTAAAGAAAGTACATCAAGACACTGAACAAGATATTTAGACACAAAAACCTTACAATTAGTTTTAATGGGATGAAAACACACCGTGAAAGGCTTAGACAAAAACACTTTGGTAGCGACCTGTCAATCACAAGTTAACCCCGCCTTTAACTACCCCCTGCTTTATCGTCCATTTTACCTTAAGAGGGTTCACGACTACAGTTTGAGACTCTAAATCTATTGTATAAATGTTTACTGAGGTAATAAATCAAGTCATTTTCTCATAGACTTCTATACAATCAGACGAGGAGTTTTGCACATCTGGCATATTATTTATTCAAACCACTTCGAATGAGTGGCCTATACTTGTTGTAACATTTGCTGTTTTCTACCGGCATACTTTAACAGTGTGTTTTTTGCAATGATCTGATTTGACAACTTGTTAAACAGAAGTATTGATTACCCCTGATAGCCAGTATTAAAACAATAACGGCTTGTGTCGCTGTTCAAAAACGGACAATGATAGCCAGAGTGTGGTCATTAAAAGTATAGAGGAGAGGGGTAATTGTCTTAACTTCCCAGACTTTGAAAAGGTCTGCTTGGTTGCGAGTCAGTTCGTTGATGTATATTGCATCGTTAAAAAAGCTATTCACCTACTGTACTGCTGTAAAGGGAGTTTAAATCTCGACATTATGACTGCAAGTGTTTCCCCGAGGTCTCTCAGAGGAGGGGGATTATCATAAAGTGTGCGATGGTTGCTGATGGAAACCGAGTCTATAAGCCTGTGTTCGGTCACGACTAATCTGCCGTTACAGTGTGTTGCTGTGTGACTTGTCAAATCCTGCTAATCACAGTCTGGAAACTTGTGCCACAGCGGGGGATTGGTGCAGAAACTGAATAACAACAAACAATACTACGGGGACAAATGGCAACCCACTCACAGCTGGAGCGTGCGCTTTTAGAGGCAAATCAGCGGGGAACTGGCAACGTGATGAAGAGGAGGGAGTACAAGAGGAGGGGGAGATTGACGTGACGAGCTGAGGGAGTTGATTGAACGCTTTGAAAAACACAATCAATGTCTCACCTGTGGACTCTCCGATGGTGAACTCCTCCGGCTTCAAAGGCACGTCGCTGTGTCCTGCACCCGCCGTCTGGGACTGCAAAACAAGAGGAAGACGAGGAGAATAAGAAATCAGGATGAGAGGAGGAACAGGAGCTGTTGTTATTTCACAGAGGAGAGTAGGAGGATGTGCTGAAGGTCAAGGAGAAGCTGCGCGGCGGGGTGTCGGTGATAATAAGGAGTACAAAAATTAACTTAATTGGAATGAAAACACACCGTGAAAGGGTTTAAACATAAGGACAAAAACACTTTACTAGCGACCTGTCAATCACACGTTAACCCCGCCTTTAACTATTACCCTGCTATCGTCTTTGTGACTTGAATTTAACAAATGAACATAATTAAGTATTAAAGAAGACCGTAAACTACAGATTAAGACCATTAACTCACTACAACATTGTTTTACTGAAGTAATACATCAAGTGAGAAGCAGGGTAATGTTCTCATAGACTTCTATACAATCAGACAAGGGGAGTCGCCCCCTGGTGGCCAGTAGAGTGAATGCAGGTTAAAAGCATTTCCATATTTGGCACATATGGCATATTATATATTCACAATACTTTGAATAAGCAGTGGTAGTACATTTACTCAAGTACTGTACTTAGGTACAATACTGAAGTAATTGTACTTGGGTATTTCCATTATGCTACTTTGTACTTCTACTCACTACATTCAGAGGTAAATGGTGTACTTTACTTCACTATATGTATTTAATACCTTTAGTTACTTTACAGATGTGGATGAATGATGGTAAATATAATCAAGTGTTAAATCAGACTTTAGTTCCACCTGGAGTAAATTCACAAGCTACCCTGCAGTATACAAAGTCATTCAAACTAGCTGCACCTTTACCAGCTTTGAGAACACTATAATGATCAATCATTATAAAACATATCATATAATTATTCTGAAATGACCAATCTGCACAATGACTACTTTTAGTATATTTTGATGATAATACTTTTCTACTTTTACTTGAGGAACATTTTGAATGCAGGACTTTTACTGTAACAGAGTATTCCTACACTCTGGTACTTCTACTCAAGTACAAGGTCTGAGTACTTCTACTTTTACTCAAGTACAAGGTCTGAGTATCTCCCTCCTCTGTGAAGGCCTACTTGTTGTAACAGTTGCTGTTTTTCTACCGGCAATTTTCCTGAGAGTAGGAGGAAGATGAGGCGACAAGGTCAAGGAGACGCCGTGCGGGGGAGTCAGGTGTTCAGGTTATTTTTGTCGCGTCATTTAAAGTTGTTTTTCTTCTGTGTTTCGTCTGCTTGCAGGGCACCGAGCCGAAGAGGAGGAGGAGGAAGATGAGGATGAGGAGGAGGAACATGTGCTCCGGCTAATGACGGAGTTTCAGGCGTGCCCTTGCTGATGAAGGAGGCGTGTCGAGGTCCATCAGAGAGCGAGCTGCAGACATTAACCTTCCTCCTTCATTATGTGCACAGACTTCCAGGAGAAATAAAATCTTTTTTGACCGTCTGGTGCCCTGTGTTGGTTTGTGAAAGGTGGGGCTAGAGCAGGGGTGTCCAAACTACTTTCACTGAGGGCCACATACAGAAAAATATACAGAGTGCTGGGCCACTCACTAGAGGCGAAGTATACTGCCTCATAAGTTCAGTTATACGTTGGAAAAATCCAATGTAGGTAAATTATTCTTGATACTTGAGAATGCTGTAAGAAAAAAACAGCTCACAGCTCTCCAGAGGGTTTACTTTATTTCGTTAGCAGCTCATTCCTTAAAACAAAGCTTCAGAGTGATTACAAGAAGAGGAAAAATGAAGGTTATGTTTCAAGGTTGTTATGTAATTGTAATTCGTCATTGCACAGAGTACAGAGACTGAGTTTAGCATGTGACCAGGTATAGAGCGGAGTATATAAGCAAATGCTTCGCGTCGGGCTCCTGATCAGCCTGTCGGATGTCTTTTCCCCATAATGACGCGTCGCTGCACATTATCGCGCTTATTGAACGGCCACATTCTCAACAAAGTAACGATATGACTCCCAATATTAATTGAAATGCTTTTATAGATTTAGAAAATGTTTTTATTGATTTAAGAAATAGTAGGCTATTATTTATTTAAAATGACATGCATCCGCTAAGAAAAATGGTCCGTTGTTACCGTTTGAACTAACGTAGCAACGGCAGGAACTGCTTCGATAGCGTTTTTGAGGAGCTTTTTGATTACAGATTTGAAAACATCGTTGCTTGCTTTAAAAGTAGCACAATTCATGATGTCAAACCTTGGGAAGTATCTAGATATCCCTGCCCTAATGCAAAGTCACTGGCAACTGAATATGTGTCGCCGTTTGATGTCTATGTCTGGACCGTTGCGTAAAAAGGAGGGTTTCTGCCCGTTACTTCTCCGCTGTTTTCTTGTTCCAGTTTGAAAAGCATGCGTGCAGTTTGCTTTTCAGCCCAACTGTATACAGTTCAATCGGCCGGACTTCTTTCTGCAGATGTAAGCGTCCTTAAAACGGTCAATAAATCCTTGACAGCGGTCTGTCTGTTCCGGATTAACAACGTGTCACGTGTTCTGAATTGACCAATCAGAATCGAGATTCAACTAACATGTAATAAATAAGATAAGATAAGAAGTACTTTATTGATCCCAATGTGGGAATTGTTTGTGTTGCAGCAGCATAAAAGACATGGCATTGTACAATACAAATTAAAAAGACTAGAAATAAACAAGAAAGTAGAAAATATAGATGTTGAATTTACAAATTAACAATAACAAAAACAAAATATTATATATACATAATATATATACCGGGGGGGGGGGTGCGTAAACTGTGGCGCGTTTACACAAATTGCGCCGCATAAGCGGATAATAGTGCGCCGCATTTGCGCTTCAGATGAGGAGGTGAGGCCCCCTCATAACAGCATGAACCCGTATGGCACAATACAACTCAGACTGGCTTACCTGTACTTCAATCAAGTGGCAAATGCCATAGTAAGGATGGATGATAGGCTAACTTTAAAAAAAAAAAAAAAAATTAAATGTTTTTTTTCTTCTTTTTTTTTTAAATGCCATGCGATCTACCCACACTACCCTTGCGATCGACCGGTCGATCGCGATCGACGTATTGGGCACCCCTGATCTAGATGAATGCGACGAAGCAATTCATGCCGTTTTATTGTTTTTAACGTTGAAATGGCAAGTGCAACAGGTGAAGAGGATGTTGTTGCGGAATTGTTGTGAGTAACCTTTTTCAAGACGACAATTCAGTGAAAAGACGGACATTATAACGGCGGGGGGGGGGTTGTGTGTGTCTACAGAAGGTCCAGTTGTGATAGACACGGTTCGCCACTGGTATAAAACACTATATATTAGTACTGTTACTGATGTAGATTGATCCAATATCAAATGACAAAGGATCTAAAAACGTACAGACACATGTGGAGCGATCAAAGGTTTCCATGGAGAGGTGAGTGTTTGGAGGGGATGTGAAGAAAGCTATAGAGAATCTAGACTACTCAGGAAATAAATATCAAAATCCTTTCAATGCTTGCACAAAATATATGAATTGAAGCTCTTACACTGACCCATGTGTATTGAAAAAAAAAACATATGAAGTTCTTTCAGGAAGACTGGTATACATTCACTCCGCAGCTGCTTATAATCAGCTCATCACGGGCTCTCTGTTAACCTATTACATTCACCTCAATCATCGTGCTGCAGCCAAACTTTAAAATGGTTCTCCTCTCTCCTGCAGTCGGCGTGATTTCAGGTGTTCATGCAGCCGCCCGCCTCCTCCCCATCCACCTCCTTTCATCACATCCAGTGCCAGGAGAGCTAATCCGAAGACCTCATCACATCCCCTCTTCATCCCATCTCCTCATCAAATCCAGATCTTCAGCATCATCACAGTGTCTAGACCCGGGGGGGTTCCCTATATGCTCACGGCTGCCTTTCTCCCTTTAGATATACGATTTCAGGATCGGGGTCTAATCGCCAAAGACTTAACATTCATCATATGGCATGTTTCAGTAAATGTTCTTTAACAAAATGATGTCTCTCCTGATTGAAACAAGGTCCTTGTGTTTACCCTCTGATGCTCATCATTTCAAGGATTTTTAAAAAGGCATGCTGGGTATAATGTTTACATCTTTAGAAAATGAAATCTCTTGGTCAGACCTCGACCTCTGGCTCTAGGAAAACGTTTTTGATGTTGATCATTAAATGTAAGACTTCTCCGAAATCTTTCATGCATTTCTCAAACGTATTTATTCATTTTATCTTCTTCAACTTCCTGCATTTCACTCGCAACAAAACTAAATAGAAACTAAAAGTCTTCGTCAGGCTTTTCCTTTGCGCTCTGGGGAAGTTTTTTTTAAATTAACAACTAGGTCAATCAATGGATGAATGATAATAATTTGATGAGTTGATGAAGAAAATGAATCTTTGATGCACATGAGGTTAAACGTTCTGGCTACGTGACTTGATGAAATCCTGTTAATACATTTTTTATAGATAAATCTTAAATGCATTTCACCGATATCCGTATGCATTCGATCTTGATTTCCTTCTTCCTCCTGCATTTTACCTGCAACATTAAGTCATCTGTGTTAGGGAATAATTTGCTTAGCTATTCAACCTTCGACACAGTTCATCGTTTTCTCTCTTTACTGTCTCCTTTCCCATGGCATAGTTCTACGGCCTTGGGTATTGCTGCTATCTCTCTTAAGGACGGGCAGCTTGGGCGCATTGTTGTTGCCAGTCTATGACAGAGCACAAGCCGCCATGAGGTAGTTTACTGATCAGGGACGAAGGTTCCCTGGCGCACATTCTTTCCTATGGATGAGAGCTCTAGTTAGATTCAGGGTCCATATTTGTTTAGTCTCGCTGATGAAGAATGTTGATTATTACACTCCGAACTAGTTAAAGCCTCGAGCTGCAGAAGAGTTCTTCAGAGTTGGTTTGGCGACCGCTGTGTCAACTCTTGACACACCAGCTGTCTTGTCAATTCTCCGGGCCGTAACTCCAAATAAACCGCCGTGAAAGCTCCAGCTCTCCTCGTCTCTCTCTGAGTCCTGTTTCCAATTGCTACAGAAGTTTCCCCCACAATCTGCACTCTTTTATCGCATTATATCTTTGTTTCCTTTCATGTCTTGTGTGTATTGTATATTGCTTTGTTAAAGGAGCCTGCAGATCCAGACAATAAAGCCTTTGAAAGTCCAGCAGGAAAAAAAGCCTCCTTTTGCACAATACCAAATTGTGTAATTACGTGCGGAGAGGATCCGAGTTTAGAAGCTGACAGCTACCAGCTCTGCATTGAATAAAAGCAAAGTACAAAAACTGCAGAAGACAGAAAACGTCTGCCTTAATCTCTCCCTCCGCCTGACAAATGTATTTCAGTGGATGCTGTATTATTTGCAGGATACGCAAAAATGTTCATCGTCCCTGTTTTTGCCTTTTATTTTCCGACATTTGTGCAGACGCTGTGAATCCGGCCGTCTAAACTTGTTTTTGGGGGCGAGAAGCTTTAGATTCTGACAGGAAGCATTAAAAGTGTGCAGAGACGTCGAGGAGGAGGAGGAGGAGGAGGAGGAGGAGGAACTTTCTTTTTACTACACTGTCCTGCTGCAACACAAGTCCCACAACTAATCACTCAGGAGGAGAAAAAGCTGAGGAGCTGAAACTGTGGAGATTTATCATGCGGTGAATCTCCAGCAGCCACACTCTGCAGGATGTGGGCCAACATGGCTGCCAACGGATTACTATATTGAGGACAAGGGTAATGCACTTGTTGGGATTTTATAAAGAAGAACTTGCATCGAATTGGGATTTTAAGTCTGATGTAGCATAAAGAAACATGTAAAAGTTATTTTTTCTTCCAATTTTGAGTTAAACTTTGATAAAAGTCTATTTGTTTTTACGAGCTAATCGAGTAAGTGACAAGGGGATTTTGCTATTATTGGAAACATATATTGTAGGGCCATACCTATACAAACATGTCTGAAGTTTGCTTCAAATCCTAACAGATCCCCCATTGTAGCCGTGCCTCATACTGCTCAAACCCCTCTATTCCAGCCCTGTTAGAGAAACAAGGATTTTGGGTCCTTAGTTGAAAAAAAAAAAAAAAAAGAGGAGGCGGAGCTAATGCCTGATCAGAATTCTACCGGAGATAAAGTTAAATTCTGCTGTGATAAAACGCCATCCTGTTCTAAACCACATCAAGGATTATTTCTGAAACAGTATGGAGCTCAAATGCTTTTTCTCTTGCAGGTTTATCACAAGGTGAGTTCCTTTTTTTATTTCCTGCTTTTTAAACACATGTGCTCTCCAGTACAGGTTAGCTCTGAGTGTTAGCGAGGCTTGCTAATGTAAACAAAGACGAGATTACGTCCAAAACACGTCAGGCGTTGTTTCTGATAGCAACTTTCTGTGGGTCCACCATCCGATTTGACGTCATCGGCAGCAAATCTGTATCCGCTCGTTGTACCCCGTTTTTAGAGATTTGGGTACGGAGGAAAAGAGAGAGGGTTTTATTTTCTGACGCTGCGTGAGTTCCCCGACACACCGGGGACTCATGTTTATGTATAAAAGACATCAAAAAGTGCATTTTGTATGATAGGTCCCCTTTAAGTTAATTATCTGTTTTATTTCTACATGATTTTGGCCGCTACATTTAGAGATTCATTTCCATCTTTTTGTGCAGTTGCACGTCATGTGTGGACTTGTTTCTCCTATTTAGAGTTATCATTTCTAAGCAATGATTAGAAGTATGCACATTATATATCTGTTGTTTTTTAATGTCCTTTATTATAATAAAATGTGGTATTTTATTTCATTGTTTTCTATGTAAAGCACTTTGTATTTTGTTTGATAATTGCTTGATGCAAATCAAGTGTATTCTTGACGACCAGGATCAACGAACGACATGAAACAAACTCGTGTTTAGAGGACGGGGTTTTATACTCACGTAGGCGTTGGCAAATTTAATTTTGGTTCCCTTCAGCTCGGCTTTGAACTGCGTGAAAAACAGGTAGGACTTCCCCTGAGGCCTGGCAGGAGGAACAAAACAAGTGTTAGTTAAGAAATATTCAGTCGTTTGCTTAGTCAAAATAAAGTGGTTTCAGCATGATTATATTTAAAGCAAGAGGTTAGAAACTCTTCAATTGATAGGGCTGTCACGATAGACTAGAATAAGAGAGAGAGAGTGTTTGTGTGTGTGTGTGTGTGTGTCTCACCTCCACACAGAGCAGGAAAACAGTTTGTCGTCATCACTCAGACCAACACTCATCAGCCATTGCTGTTTAGCACAAAAACAAAGGAATATTTATGCATAAAACCTGCTATAATTAAATAAATACAATATATTAAAAAGAGTTAAAAACACAACAGTGGCTTCTTGTTCCACATTTTTGTATATATCAGTCAACACAGACAGACAGACAGACAGACAGACAGACAGACAGACAGACAGACAGACAGACAGACAGAGAGACTCACCTCATTGGTTCCCCTTGTGACGCATAAGTGAACGAGCACTCATATTCTTTCTGAAATAGAAAAGTGGGAAAGATTATTATCAAAATGAAGTCTGATAACAGTTTTTTAATTCATTTATTTAACCTAAAGTTCTAATATTTTAAGTGCCAAAAAGAGTGCCTTCTGCATAATTATCATTACGACATAATAATAATAATAATAATAAAAGAGTATTATTATTACTACGATGGCAAGCTTTGATTCAAAACAAAGGAACATAATGCTTTCAATGTGGATTCAAGTGAAAGCCTTAGTTTAAGCTTTAAGATTATTCTTCAAATCATTTTTAGCATTTTATGTTGTCAGTTTTGGTCCAAAATGTTTATTTATTGTTGTTTTTGTGTCTATGTGAAAGCACTGGGCTGCAGGTTTGTATAAAATATTTTTATATAAAAAAAAAACGCTTTTAAATTAAAAAATTCTATAATTTAATATTTATTAATTTTATTTTATTTATTGATCTTTTATTTTTGTAATTGTAATTTATAGTCTTGCAAAAATGGTGTATCTGTATCTCTGTAAAAAACAGATCCTCAGGTATTCACGCCGGGAGCCAATGAGAGGAGCCGGTGTGGCAGCGACGTGTCAGCATCTGATTGGCTGCCGTCAAAATGTAGTTTTTATCACTAATATCCTGATAAACTCGTATGTATTAAATGTATTGCACTTTATTAAAAGATAAACACAATACAAATCATAATGTGTTTAATTTCTATGTCAGATCATTAGAAATGAATGCACAATGGGGTTTATTCAGTTTATTACAAAAACCTGCACGTTTAATAGCCTTTATTACCTAAATTGACCTACATGTATTTATAAAGCCAATTATATGTACACCTAGACGTTTATATATAGCAGATAAGTCCATGTGTGGTGTTTAAATTGCTTATAATGTCAAAGTAAACACAAATGAATGCACAATGGGGTTTATTCAGAGAGCATACTAGACACATCTGAACGTTTAATAGCCTTAATTCACCTACTTTTCGACATAAAGTCAATTATAGTTACACACACACTTTATTTAGCAGCTGGGTGCACAAGTGGTGTTATAAAGGCTATTAATGTTAAATTAAAGACAATTTAATGAGTAATATGTTGACTCACTACGGCCTCTGTGAAGGTGTGCACCACGCCTCCCGGCTTCACGTTAAACTCCACCGTCTTCTGTCGCTCCGCAGAGGCAGAGACAGAGAGGAAAACGAGCAGAAAAGAGACATTAATAATAACACACAAGTTATTTACGATCGCCATCTCTTCTGCTTCTGTAGTGTGTGTTCTGGACTTCTTCTTCTACTTCAGATTTAGAGGTAGGATAGAAAATGTCGCCCCCTGCTGCTCCGGAGCCAGGTGGTCATTTACTGTAATGCAGCAACAATTCCTGAAAAACAAGAAACACTTCCTCATAGTTTCTTTAAAATAAGTGAAATATTTAAAAGAAATAGCTTAGATTATATAAACAATAGAAGTGTGCTTTTTGAACTAGATTCAAAAAATGTCCCATGAAGATTAATTAAATATACTTTTGAGCTGTTTTTATTTACACTTTACAGTAACTGGGTTTACTTCCTAAAGACCAGAGGTGGGAGAAGTACTCAGATCTTGTACTTGAGTAAAAGTATAAGTACTCAGATCTTGTACTTGAGTAGAAGTACTCAGATCTTGTACTTGAGTAAAAGTAGAAGTACTCAGATCTTGTACTTGAGTAAAAGTAGAAGTACCAGAGTGTAGGAATACTCTGTTACAAGTATTCAAAATGTTACTCAAGTAAAAGTACAAAAGTATTAGCACCAACATATACTTAAAGTACCAAAAGTAAAAGTAGTCATTGTGCAGATTGGTCCATTTCAAAATAATATATATGATCTGTTTTGATTATAATTATTGATGCATTAAACAAAAACTTAAAGGGGACCTATCATGCAAAATGCACATTTTGATGTCTTTTATACATAAATATGTGTCCCCGGTGTGTCGGGGAACTCACGGAAAATAAAACCCTCTCTATTTTCCTCAGTACCCAAATCTCTAAAAACGGGGCTACAACGGAGCTGATCCAGATTTGCGTCCGATGTGACGTAATATCGGAAATGTGGACCCACGGCCCTATCAGAAAGTTGCTATCAGAAACAATGCCCGACTGTTTTGGACGTAATATGGTCGGTGTTTACATTAGCATCGCTAACACTCAGAGCTAACCTGTACTGGAGAGCATGTGTGTGAAGAAGCAGGAAATAAAAAGGAACTCACCTTGTGTATAACCGGCAAGAGAGAAAGCCTCTGAGCTCCATACTGTTTCAGAAATAATCCTTGATAATCCATGATATGGCGTTTCATCACGGCAGTATTTAGTTTAGACAGTAGCTGCCGGGTCCCGCATGAGCTCAGCCCCCTCCTTTAAAAAAAAAATATATATTTTTTTTTAAAGGAGGGGGCTGAGCTCATGCGGGACCCGGCAGCTACTGTCTAAACTAAATACTGCCGTGATGAAACGCCATATCATGGATTATCAAGGATTATTTCTGAAACAGTATGGAGCTCAGAGCTTTCTCTCTTGCCGTTATACCACAAGGTGAGTTCCTTTTTATTTCCTGCTTCTTCACACACATGCTCTCCAGTACAGGTTAGCTCTGAGTGTTAGCGATGCTAATGTAAACACCGACCATTACGTCCAAAACAGTCGGGCATTGTTTCTGATAGCAACTTTCTGATAGGGCCGTGGTCCACATTTCCGATATTACGTCACATCGGACGCAAATCTGGATCAGCTCCGTTGTAGCCCCGTTTTTAGAGATTTGGGTACTGAGGAAAATAGAGAGGGTTTTATTTTCCGTGAGTTCCCCGACACACCGGGGACACATATTTATGTATAAAAGACATCAAAATGTGCATTTTGCATGATAGGTCCCCTTTAAGTTTTTGTTTAATGCATCAATAATTATAATCAAAACAGATCATATATATTATTTTGAAATGGACCAATCTGCACAATGACTACTTTTACTTTTGGTACTTTAAGTATATGTTGGTGCTAATACTTTTGTACTTTTACTTGAGTAACATTTTGAATACTTGTAACAGAGTATTCCTACACTCTGGTACTTCTACTTTTACTCAAGTACAAGATCTGAGTACTTCTACTTTTACTCAAGTACAAGATCTGAGTACTTCTACTCAAGTACAAGATCTGAGTACTTATACTTTTACTCAAGTACAAGATCTGAGTACTTCTCCCACCTCTGGTCTTTAGGAAGTAAACCCAGTTACTGTAAAGTGTAAATAAAAACAGCTCAAAAGTATATTTAAATTAATCTTCATGGGACATTTTTTGAATCTAGTTCAAAAAGCACACTTCTATTGTTTATAATCTAAGCTATTTCTTTTAAATATTTCACTTATTTTAAAGAAACTATGAGGAAGTGTTTCTTGTTTTTCAGGAATTGTTGCTGCATTACAGTAAATGACCACCTGGCTCCGGAGCAGCAGGGGGCGACATTTTCTATTCCTACCTCTAAATCTGAAGTAGAAGAAGAAGTCCAGAACACACACTACAGAAGCAGGAAGAGATGGCGATCGTAAATAACTTGTGTGTTATTATTAATGTCTCTTTTCTGCTCGTTTTCCTCTCTGTCTCTGCCTCTGCGGAGCGACAGAAGACGGTGGAGTTTAACGTGAAGCCGGGAGGCGTGGTGCACACCTTCACAGAGGCCGTAGTGAGTCAACATATTACTCATTAAATTGTCTTTAATTTAACATTAATAGCCTTTATAACACCACTTGTGCACCCAGCTGCTAAATAAAGTGTGTGTGTAACTATAATTGACTTTATGTCGAAAAGTAGGTGAATTAAGGCTATTAACGTTCAGATGTGTCTAGTATGCTCTCTGAATAAACCCCATTGTGCATTCATTTGTGTTTACTTTGACATTATAAGCAATTTAAACACCACACATGGACTTATCTGCTATATATAAACGTCTAGGTGTACATATAATTGGCTTTATAAATACATGTAGGTCAATTTAGGTAAATAAAGGCTATTAAACGTGCAGGTTTTTGTAATAAACTGAATAAACCCCATTGTGCATTCATTTCTAATGATCTGACATAGAAATTAAACACATTATGATTTGTATTGTGTTTATCTTTTAATAAAGTGCAATACATTTAATACATACGAGTTTATCAGGATATTAGTGATAAAAACTACATTTTGACGGCAGCCAATCAGATGCTGACACGTCGCTGCCACACCGGCTCCTCTCATTGGCTCCCGGCGTGAATACCTGAGGATCTGTTTTTTACAGAGATACAGATACACCATTTTTGCAAGACTATAAATTACAATTACAAAAATAAAAGATCAATAAATAAAATAAAATTAATAAATATTAAATTATAGAATTTTTTAATTTAAAAGCGTTTTTTTTTTATATAAAGAATATTTTATACAAACCTGCAGCCCAGTGCTTTCACATAGACACAAAAACAACAATAAATAAACATTTTGGACCAAAACTGACAACAATAAAATGCTAAAAATGATTTGAAGAATAATCTTAAAGCTTAAACTAAGGCTTTCACTTGAATCCACATTGAAAGCATTATGTTCCTTTGTTTTGAATCAAAGCTTGCCATCGTAGTAATAATAATACTCTTTTTTATTATTATTATTATTATGTCGTAATGATAATTATGATGCAGAAGGCACTCTTTTTGGCACTTAAAATATTAGAACTTTAGGTTAAATAAATGAATTAAAAAACTGTTATCAGACTTCATTTTGATAATAATCTTTCCCACTTTTATATTTCAGAAAGAATATGAGTGCTCGTTCACTTATGCGTCACAAGGGGGAACCAATGAGGTGAGTCTCTCTGTCTGTCTGTCTGTCTGTCTGTCTGTCTGTCTGTCTGTCTGTCTGTCTGTCTGTCTGTGTTGACTGATATATACAAAAATGTGGAACAAGAAGCCACTGTTGTGTTTTTAATTCTTTTAATATATTGTATTTATTTAATTATAGCAGGTTTTTATGCATAAATATTCCTTTGTTTTTGTGCTAAACAGCAATGGCTGATGAGTGTTGGTCTGAGTGATGACGACAAACTGTTTTCCTGCTCTGTGTGGAGGTGAGACACACACACACACACACACACACACACACACACACACAAACACTCTCTCTCTCTTATTCTAGTCTATCGTGACAGCCCTATCAATTGAAGAGTTTCTAACCTCTTGCTTTAAATATAATCATGCTGAAACCACTTTATTTTGAATAAGCAAACGACTGAATATTTCTTAACTAACACTTGTTTTGTTCCTCCTGCCAGGCCTCAGGGGAAGTCTACCTGTTTTTCACGCAGTTCAAAGCCGAGCTGAAGGGAACCAAAATTAAATTTGCCAACGCCTACGTGAGTATAAAACCCCGTCCTCTAAAACGAGTTTGTTTCATGTCGTTCGTTGATCCTGGTCGTCAATAATACACTTGATTTGCATCAAGCAATTATCAAACAAAATACAAAGTGCTTTACATAGAAAACAATGAAATAAAATACCACATTTTATTATAATAAAGGACATTAAAAAACAACAGATATTAATGTGCATACTTCTAATCATTGCTTAGAAATGATAACTCTAAATAGGAGAAACAAGTCCACACATGACGTGCAACTGCACAAAAAGATGGAAATGAATCTCTAAATGTAGCGGCCAAAATCATGTAGAAATAAAACAGATAATTAACTTAAAGGGGACCTATCATACAAAATGCACTTTTTGATGTCTTTTATACATAAACATGAGTCCCCGGTGTGTCGGGGAACTCACGCAGCGTCAGAAAATAAAAACCCCTCTCTTTTCCTCCGTACCCAAATCTCTAAAAACGGGGGTACAACGAGCGGATACAGATTTGCTGCCGATATGACGTCAAATCGGATGGGGACCCACAGAAAGTTGCTATCAGAAACAACGCCTGACGTGTTTGGACGTAATCTCGTCTTTGTTTACATTAGCAAGCCGCTAACACTCAGAGCTAACCTGTACTGGAGAGCACATGTGTTTAAAAAGCAGGAAATAAAAAAGGAACTCACCTTGTGATAAACCTGCAAGAGAAAAAGCATTTGAGCTCCATACTGTTTCAGAAATAATCCTTGATGTGGTTTAGAACAGGATGGCGTTTTATCACAGCAGAATTTAACTTTATCTCCGGTAGAATTCTGATCAGGCATTAGCTCCGCCTCTTTTTTTTTTTTTTTTTTAAGTAAGGACCCAAAATCCTTGTTTCTCTAACAGGGCTGGAATAGAGGAGTTTGAGCAGTATGAGGCACGGCTACAATGGGGGATCTGTTAGGGATTTGAAGCAAACTTCAGACATGTTTTGTATAGGTATGGCCCTACAATATATGTTTCCAATAATAGCAAAATCCCCTTGTCACTTACTCGATTAGCTCGTAAAAACAAATAGACTTTTATCAAAGTTTAACTCAAAATTGGAAGAAAAAATAACTTTTACATGTTTCTTTATGCTACATCAGACTTAAAATCCCAATTCGATGCAAGTTCTTCTTTATAAAATCCCAACAAGTGCATTACCCTTGTCCTCAATATAGTAATCCGTTGGCAGCCATGTTGGCCCACATCCTGCAGAGTGTGGCTGCTGGAGATTCACCGCATGATAAATCTCCACAGTTTCAGCTCCTCAGCTTTTTCTCCTCCTGAGTGATTAGTTGTGGGACTTGTGTTGCAGCAGGACAGTGTAGTAAAAAGAAAGTTCCTCCTCCTCCTCCTCCTCCTCTCTCCTCCTCCTCCTCTCCTCGACGTCTCTGCACACTTTTAATGCTTCCTGTCAGAATCTAAAGCTTCTCGCCCCAAAAACAAGTTTAGACGGCCGGATTCACAGCGTCTGCACAAATGTCGGAAAATAAAAGGCAAAAACAGGGACGATGAACATTTTTGCGTATCCTGCAAATATACAGCATCCACTGAAATACATTTGTCAGGCGGAGGGAGAGATTAAGGCAGACATTTTCTGTCTTCTGCAGTTTTTGTACTTTGCTTTTATTCAATGCAGAGCTGGTAGCTGTCAGCTTCTAAACTCGGATCCTCTCCGCACGTAATTACACAATTTGGTATTGTGCAAAAGGAGGTTTTTTTCCTGCTGGACTTTCAAAGGCTTTATTGTCTGGATCTGCAGGCTCTTTAACAAAGCAATATACAATACACACAAGACATGAAAGGAAACAAAGATATAATGCGATAAAAGAGTGCAGATTGTGGGGGAAACTTCTGTAGCAATTGGAAACAGGACTCAGAGAGACACGAGGAGAGCTGGAGCTTTCACGGCGGTTTATTTGGAGTTACGGCCCGGAGAATTGACAAGACAGCTGGTGTGTCAAGAGTTGACACAGCGGTCGCCAAACCAACTCTGAAGAACTCTCTGCAGCTCGAGGTTTTAACTAGTTTGGAGTGTAATAATCAACATTCTTCATCAGTGAGACTAAACAAATATGGACCCTGAATCTAACTAGAGCTCTCGTCCATAGGAAAGAATGTGCGCCAGGGAACCTTCGTCCTGATCAGTAAACTACCTCATGGCGGCTTGTGCTCTGTCATAGACTGGCAACAACAATGCGCCCAAGCTGCCCGTCCTTAAGAGAGATAGCAGCAATACCCAAGGCCGTAGAACTATGCCATGGGAAAGGAGACAGTAAAGAGAGAAAACGATGAACTGTGTCGAAGGTTGAATAGCTAAGCAAATTATTCCCTAACACAGATGACTTAATGTTGCAGGTAAAATGCAGGAGGAAGAAGGAAATCAAGATCGAATGCATACGGATATCGGTGAAATGCATTTAAGATTTATCTATAAAAAATGTATTACAGGATTTCATCAAAGTCACGTAGCCAGAACGTTTAACCTCATGTGCATCAAAGATTCATTTTCTTCATCAACTCATCAAATTATTATCATTCATCCATTGATTGACCTAGTTGTTAATTTAAAAAAAACTTCCCCAGAGCCCAAAGGAAAAGCCTGACGAAGACTTTTAGTTTCTATTTAGTTTTGGTGCGAGTGAAATGCAGGAAGTTGAAGAAGATAAAATGAATAAATACGTTTGAGAAATGCATGAAAGATTTCGGAGAAGTCTTACATTTAATGATCAACATCAAAAACGTTTTCCTAGAGCCAGAGGTCGAGGTCTGACCAAGAGAATTTCATTTTCTAAAGATGTAAACATTATACCCAGCATGCCCTTTTTAAAAATCCTTGAAATGATGAGCATCAGAGGGTAAACACAAGGACCTTGTTTCAATCAGGAGAGACATCATTTTGTTAAAGAACATTTACTGAAACATGCCATATGATGAATGTTAAGTCTTTGGCGATTAGACCCCGATCCTGAAATCGTATATCTAAAGGGAGAAAGGCAGCCGTGAGCATATAGGGAACCCCCCCGGGGTCTAGACACTGGTGATGATGCTGAAGATCTGGATTTGATGAGGAGATGGGATGAAGAGGGGATGTGATGAGGTCTTCGGATTAGCTCTCCTGGCACTGGATGTGATGAAAGGAGGTGGATGGGAGGAGGCGGGCGGCTGCATGAACACCTGAAATCACGCCGACTGCAGGAGAGAGGAGAACCATTTTAAAGTTTGGCTGCAGCACGATGATTGAGGTGAATGTAATAGGTTAACAGAGAGCCGTGATGAGCTGATTATAAGCAGCTGCGGAGTGAATGTATACCAGTCTTCCTGAAAGAACTTCATATGTTTTTTTTTCAATACACATGGGTCAGTGTAAGAGCTTCAATTCATATATTTTGTGCAAGCATTGAAAGGATTTTGATATTTATTTCCTGAGTAGTCTAGATTCTCTATAGCTTTCTTCACATCCCTCCAAACACTCACCTCTCCATGGAAACCTTTGATCGCTCCACATGTGTCTGTACGTTTTAGATCCTTTGTCATTTGATATTGGATCAATCTACATCAGTAACAGTACTAAATATATAGTGTTGTTATACCAGTGGCGAACCGTGTCTATCACAACTGGACCTTCTGTAGACACACACAACCCCCCCCCCGCCGTTATAATGTCCGTCTTTTCACTGAATTGTCGTCTTGAAAAAGGGTACTCACAACAATTCCGCAACAACATCCTCTTCACCTGTTGCACTTGCCATTTCAACGTTAAAAACAATAAAACGGCATGAATTGCTTCGTCGCATTCATCTAGATCAGGGGTGCCAATACGTCGATCGCGATCGACCGGTCGATCGCAAGGGTAGTGTGGGTAGATCGCATGGCATTTAAAAAAAAAAAAGAAAAAAACATTTAATTTTTTTTTTTTTTTTTAAAGTTAGCCTATCATCCATCCTTACTATGGCATTTGCCACTTGATTGAAGTACAGGTAAGCCAGTCTGAGTTGTATTGTGCCATACGGGTTCATGCTGTTATGAGGGGGCCTCACCTCCTCATCTGAAGCGCAAATGCGGCGCACTATTATCCGCTTATGCGGCGCAATTTGTGTAAACGCGCCACAGTTTACGCCCCCCCCCCCCGGTATATATATTATGTATATATAATATTTTGTTTTTGTTATTGTTAATTTGTAAATTCAACATCTATATTTTCTACTTTCTTGTTTATTTCTAGTCTTTTTAATTTGTATTGTACAATGCCATGTCTTTTATGCTGCTGCAACACAAACAATTCCCACATTGGGATCAATAAAGTACTTCTTATCTTATCTTATCTTATTACATGGCTTAGTTGAATCTCGATTCTGATTGGTCAATTCAGAACACGTGACACGTTGTTAATCCGGAACAGACAGACCGCTGTCAAGGATTTATTGACCGTTTTAAGGACGCTTACATCTGCAGAAAGAAGTCCGGCCGATTGAACTGTATACAGTTGGGCTGAAAAGCAAACTGCACGCATGCTTTTCAAACTGGAACAAGAAAACAGCGGAGAAGTAACGGGGCAGAAACCCTCCTTTTTACGCAACGGTCCAGACATAGACATCAAACGGCGACACATATTCAGTTGCCAGTACTTTTGCATTAGGGCAGGGATATCTAGATACTTCCCAAGGTTTGACATCATGAATTGTGCTACTTTTAAAGCAAGCAACGATGTTTTCAAATCTGTAATCAAAAAGCTCCTCAAAAACGCTATCGAAGCAGTTCCTGCCGTTGCTACGTTAGTTCAAACGGTAACAACGGACCATTTTTCTTAGCGGATGCATGTCATTTTAAATAAATAATAGCCTACTATTTCTTAAATCAATAAAAACATTTTCTAAATCTATAAAAGCATTTCAATTAATATTGGGAGTCATATCGTACTTTGTTGAGAATGTGGCCGTTCAATAAGCGGGATAATGTGCAGCGACGCGGTCATTATGGGGAAAAGACCATCCGACAGGCTGATCAGGAGCCCGACGCGAAGCATTTGCTTATATACTCCGCTCTATACCTGGTCACATGCTAAACTCAGTCTCTGTACTCTGTGCAATGACGAATTACAATTACATAACAACCTTGAAACATAACCTTCATTTTTCCTCTTCTTGTAATCACTCTGAAGCTTTGTTTTAAGGAATGAGCTGCTAACGAAATAAAGTAAACCTCTGGAGAGCTGTGAGCTGTTTTTTTCTTACAGCATTCTCAAGTATCAAGAATAATTTACCTACATTGGATTTTTCCAACGTATAACTGAACTTATGAGGCAGTATACTTCGCCTCTAGTGAGTGGCCCAGCACTCTGTATATTTTTCTGTATGTGGCCCTCAGTGAAAGTAGTTTGGACACCCCTGCTCTAGCCCCACCTTTCACAAACCAACACAGGGCACCAGACGGTCAAAAAAGATTTTATTTCTCCTGGAAGTCTGTGCACATAATGAAGGAGGAAGGTTAATGTCTGCAGCTCGCTCTCTGATGGACCTCGACACGCCTCCTTCATCAGCAAGGGCACGCCTGAAACTCCGTCATTAGCCGGAGCACATGTTCCTCCTCCTCATCCTCATCTCCTCCTCCTCCTTCGGCTCGGTGCCTGCAAGCAGACGAAACACAGAAAAACAACTTTAAATGACGCGACAAAAATAACCTGAACACCTGACTCCCCCGCACGGCGTCTCCTTGACCTTGTCGCCTCATCTTCCTCCTACTCTCAGGAAAATATGCCGGTAGAAAAACAGCAACTGTTACAACAAGTAGGCCTTCACAGAGGAGGGAGAGTACTCAGACCTTGTACTTGAGTAAAAGTAGAAGTACTCAGACCTTGTACTTGAGTAGAAGTACCAGAGTGTAGGAATACTCTGTTACAGTAAAAGTCCTGCATTCAAAATGTTCCTCAAGTAAAAGTAGAAAAGTATTATCATCAAAATATACTAAAAGTAGTCATTGTGCAGATTGGTCCATTTCAGAATAATATATATGATATGTTTTATAATGATTGATCATTAAGTGTTCTCAAAGCTGGTAAAGGTGCAGCTAGTTTGAATGACTTTGTATACTGCAGGGTAGCTTGTGAATTTACTCCAGGTGGAACTAAAGTCTATTTAACACTTGATTATATTTACCATCATTCATCCACATCTGTAAAGTAACTAAAGGTATTAAATACTATAGTGAGTAAAGTACACCATTTACCTCTGAATTGTAGTGAAGTAGAAGTACAAAGTAGCATACATGGAAATACCCAAGTACAATTACTTCAGTATTGTACCTAAGTACAGTACTTGAGTAAATGTACTACCACTGCTTATTCAAAGTATTGTGAATATATAATATGCCATATGTGCCAAATATGGAAATGCTTTTAACCTGCATTCACTCTACTGGCCACCAGGGGGCGACTCCCCTTGTCTGATTGTATAGAAGTCTATGAGAACATTACCCTGCTTCTCACTTGATGTATTACTTCAGTAAAACAATGTTGTAGTGAGTTAATGGTTTAATCTGTAGTTTACGGTCTTCTTTAATACTTAATTATGTTCATTTGTTAAATTCAAGTCACAAAGACGATAAAGCAGGGTAATAGTTAAAGGCGGGGTTAACGTGTGATTGACAGGTCGCTAGTAAAGTGTTTTTGTCCTTATGTTTAAACCCTTTCACGGTGTGTTTTCATTCCAATTAAGTTAATTTTTGTACTCCTTATTATCACCGACACCCCGCCGCGCAGCTTCTCCTTGACCTTCAGCACATCCTCCTACTCTCCTCTGTGAAATAACAACAGCTCCTGTTCCTCCTCTCATCCTGATTTCTTATTCTCTCGTCTTCCTCTTGTTTTGCAGTCCCAGACGGCGGGTGCAGGACACAGCGACGTGCCTTTGAAGCCGGAGGAGTTCACCATCGGAGAGTCCACAGGTGAGACATTGATTGTGTTTTTCAAAGCGTTCAATCAACTCCCTCAGCTCGTCACGTCAATCTCCCCCTCCTCTTGTACTCCCTCCTCTTCATCACGTTGCCAGTTCCCGCTGATTTGCCTCTAAAAGCGCACGCTCCAGCTGTGAGTGGGTTGCCATTTGTCCCCGTAGTATTGTTTGTTGTTATTCAGTTTCTGCACCAATCCCCCGCTGTGGCACAAGTTTCCAGACTGTGATTAGCAGGATTTGACAAGTCACACAGCAACACACTGTAACGGCAGATTAGTCGTGACCGAAACAGGCTTATAGACTCGGTTTCCATCAGCAACCATCGCACACTTTATGATAATCCCCTCCTCTGAGAGACCTCGGGAAACACTTGCAGTCATAATGTCGAGATTTAAACTCCCTTTACAGCAGTACAGTAGGTGAATAGCTTTTTTAACGATGCAATATACATCAACGAACTGACTCGCAACCAAGCAGACCTTTTCAAAGTCTGGGAAGTTAAGACAATTACCCTCTCCTCTATACTTTTAATGACCACACTCTGGCTATCATTGTCCGTTTTTGAACAGCGACACAAGCCGTTATTGTTTTAATACTGGCTATCAGGGGTAATCAATACTTCTGTTTAACAAGTTGTCAAATCAGATCATTGCAAAAACACACTGTTAAAGTATGCCGGTAGAAAACAGCAAATGTTACAACAAGTATAGGCCACTCATTCGAAGTGGTTTGAATAAATAATATGCCAGATGTGCAAAACTCCTCGTCTGATTGTATAGAAGTCTATGAGAAAATGACTTGATTTATTACCTCAGTAAACATTTATACAATAGATTTAGAGTCTCAAACTGTAGTCGTGAACCCTCTTAAGGTAAAATGGACGATAAAGCAGGGGGTAGTTAAAGGCGGGGTTAACTTGTGATTGACAGGTCGCTACCAAAGTGTTTTTGTCTAAGCCTTTCACGGTGTGTTTTCATCCATTAAAACTAATTGTAAGGTTTTTGTGTCTAAATATCTTGTTCAGTGTCTTGATGTACTTTCTTTACCCTCTCATCTTAAATTTGCCTCTAGAAACCAAGATGGTAGTGACTTAAACGCCAACCTTAAGGCTTTAAAATCAAAACCTAGTCGTTAAATAATCAATGCTAAGTAGATTTCAGGTTTTGTAAGTCCGGTCTAGTGTAGGAGTTTAAACTGGGTTGATTTGAACAATTATAATAATTATTAACATAGAAAATATCCAATAAATGTGCCCACTTAAAAGCCCCCACACTCCTTTGTTGTACCTTGTCGACCATGGTTAAACAAACCTAATTGAAAGTCGACAGAAACAAAATAAAACTCATTAAAACCATCGTTGCTAATCTCTCCAACCATCACCAGCTCTGCTTCGTCAGTATGAGAGAAAGAGAGGGACTGAATAAGCATCAGATATAAAAGAAGAAGCAACCACCGTAACATTTCCTCTGTTTACTAACCCTGCTTTCTGCTGAGTTTGTGCGTGACACAGCAGAAAACCACAGAAGCGCTTCCCAGAAAAACCTGCATGCACGCAGTCATTTTCGTGGGAAAGGGTATTAGTCGGCCTGAAATACTCTGCGAAAATCCAATTACATGTTTTCCTTTGACCCTCTGCATCTTATTCAACAAGAAACAAAGAAACACTATTTTCCTCCACTACATATTCTGCACCATGAGCAGGTTCCTTTTTCCTGCCTTAGTGAACAGAACCATTGCATTTTGGTTTGATATGTCCAATATGAAACCATAAGTGTCACCTATTGCAGCAGGAGAAATGAAACTGCAGTTGTAACACTTATTATTTCCAGGTGTCACTTTTGTCTAAATGTATTTATGCTGCTTTTTTAATGTATTTATTGATGGAGAGCACTTTGGTCTACTCTGTTGTTTTCAAATGTGCTATATAAATAAAGTTGGATAGTGTTATAATGCTGCAGCTGTTACTCTCCCTCCCCGTAGATGGCGCACAATTTACATCTGCAGATTAAAGGGGCCCTATTAAGCTTTTGGGGTTTTTCCCTTTACTGTAACGTGTTATAGGTTTTTTGTAAAATGTTCTAAAATCCCAAAGTTCGGGAACATCGTGACATCACTATGTTACACTCGAGCTGCTATTGGCTAGCGCTCCAACGCATTGTACGTGATAGGCTAAGGGGCGGGACATCTCTAAGCGGTTGATCAATCACAACAGAGCCGGCCAGCTGACCAATCAGAGCAGACTGGGCTCTGGTTTCAGACAGAGGGTGAAAAGAGGTGCTGCAGCACAGGCAGTATGAGAAAAATAAAGAGCTTTTTGAACATTAAAGCATGGAGACATGTCCCAGTAGAGACACTACATACTGATATACACCTGAACATCAGCAGGAGAGGACTCTTTAAAGTAGAGACACTACATACTGATATACACCTGAACATCAGCAGGAGAGGACTCTTTAAAGTAGAGACACTACATACTGATATACACCTGAACATCAGCAGGAGAGGACTCTTTAAAGTAGAGACACACATACTGATATACACCTGAACATCAGCAGGAGAGGACTCTTTAAAGTAGAGACACTACATACTGATATACACTGAACATCACAGGAGAGGACTCTTTAAAGTAGAGACACTACATACTGATATACACCTGAACATCAGCAGGAGAGGACTCTTAAAGTAGAGACACTACATACTGATATACACCTGAACATCACAGGAGAGGACTCTTTAAAGTAGAGACACTACATACTGATATACACCTGAACATCAGCAGGAGAGGACTCTTTAAAGTAGAGACTACATACTGATATACACCTGAACATCATCAGGAGAGGACTCTTTAAAGTAGAGACCCTACATACTGATATACACCTGAACATCAGCAGGAGAGGACTCTTTAAAGTAGAGACACTATATACTGATATACACCTGAACATCAGCAGAATAGGGCCCCTTTAATTAAATGATCTGCTCCTGTTACTTTACTGCCGTTAAACTGGTCCTGCAGGTTTTAAAATGCTGCCTCTGCAGTCACATGACTCTCGGCTGCTTTGCATCAACGACGCTGTGTTTTGGTTTTAATATCGTCCGTGACTGTGATGTTCTCTCCTCTCTCCTCTCTCCGACCTCCAGTGACCCACACAGATGGAAAGTTCAGCGCACAACTGTCCAAGCTCACCGCCATCGGACAGACGCGACACGACGAGCTGTGATTGGTCAGAAAGTCAGACGTACAGCAACTTCAGTCGAGTGCTGAGCACCGAGGAAAGGATTGTACAGCAGCTGGATCAAAAAAACGAACTGAGAGCTCAAGAATCAGGCGAATGTCATTTATCTTTGATCTAACAAAGATATTTACGATGCAGTTGAATAAAAAGTCTTGATTGTATGATGAAAATCTTTGATAGATTGAAACGTTGTGCATTATTGCCCAAAAAAAATGCTGATATTCTGCTGGTTTTTAAGCTCTGAGTGCGTGTTCCAGCTTAATGAAGGATGAATTTATGAATGGGATAAAACTGTATTGCTTTTGCGGTACTTTGTGTTTGAGTACATGAATTCCCTTGTATGTTTCTACAATGTATTTGAAAATACTGTTGAGTATCCACATTTTGTTTTGCTGCACACTGTCCCAGTTAAAACTCTGTTAAAGATTAAAGAGCTTCCATATTTTGGTTACTGACGATATAAGATTTACACGCAGCACATCTGCTTGATCCTGGGGGAGGGCTGTGAATGTATGGAGGGTTTTGTGTCTGGCGGGGGGTTGTAAAGTATAGATAACACATTTAGAGTAGCGAGGGGATTTATCCATCTCCTGTAATCCTGAGAGGAAAGTGAATATTCTGCAGTAGCGTCATCACACACACACATAAACAATTACATTTCCTCAGATCCTCCTCTGATCTGCGCTCTGTTTCTAATCATCTGCTCTGCATCGCTGCAAGCAAACATTTTACCCCCCTAAATTACCAATTTGTACGACTTTGAATAATTGTTTTGTTATGTTTGTGGTTTTTGGCCTGAAGGGATACTTGTTGAATAATGATATTAAGAGAAATGTGTGCAGAATACACTGAGGATTAGTGCTTTCTAAATGTGAAATCCTTGATCTGAGAATATAATAAAAGTACAGATGCTCCCTCTTGGTTAATAAGTGCTCACATTGGTCTTTTAAAAAAAAATCTTTTAGTGGATTCGTCATTTTTTTCGTGCAAAATGACTCAATTTCTAGAAATTATGAGCAATTCTCTGGTTAACACAATATTTAAAAGGTTTTTTGCACTATTCTTTTATGGAAATGTTTTTAAAACAACTCATAAATGTGTCCTTTTGTTATTCTATTTTCATGCTGAAGACCTATTTCGGAGAAAAGTATGATCACATTGCTGGTAAACACACGATTTAAAACCTGGCTTTTGCACGGAAACTCAGTTTTACGAATCTGTCAATTAAATCAAATAAACGGATTCATCAATAATATATAAGTGTTGGGAGACTATGGATGGTTTTTTTAGTTATAAGTATAAATAATTTCTCTCTATTTACTTTTATTTACATAATTTTACCAGAATATACAGCCAATTCCTTATTTTAAACACTTTTTCAACATTTCTGAGTATTTCAAGTCTTCAAAACGAAGATATTGAGGTTTAAACAAAGAAATATCAATATATGAAGTGTAAAGACTTGAGGATTAGAGTATATATGAAGAAGAGACGCCATCACATGTTTCTGATCCCCTTGTGATCCGTTCCACCTGCAGAGGTACACATGTGTGGGCATTGTGCTGCAGCTCTCAGAAGTACAAGCTCCTTTATCTTCCTCACATTGATCCAATCCTCTTCGATCCTCACACAGTTCTGGGGATTGATTTTGGATTTGAAAGGATTTTGCTGATGTGATTCTGTGCAGGGATTTCTCTCTGAGGTTACGTACCTTTTAGTTGGAGTTTGGATCCTCTCGTCTGTCTCGAGCCGGGGACGTTAGTTTCTCCTTTTGAGGCTCCCAGAAGCTGCAAAACACACAATGTGTTGGTTATTTTTCCGGAGGATGTTTGTGGGACATGTTTTGAATAAAATACAGTTCACACATTCATGCTAATGAAGAATAATGACCTGATGTGTTTTCGGACCAAAATGTAGATGAATTGATTGTTGTTTTTGGTCATATTTGTAATCTGAAAGTCTTAATTAAATGTCTTCTTTTGATTAGTTTTATTTTACTGTTCAAAAACTTTTTCATTTTAAGACATGACATTGTTACTGGGGACACACAACTAACTAAAAACATAATACATGTATTTTTAAGAATAATAATAATTTAAATAACAAAAGACAGTAAACATTATAATAAATAAAACAAAAACAAACATAGAAAATATATAAAAAAAAATAAAAGGAAATTATAGAAGAAGAAGAAGATTCAACTATTGTCATTACGTAGTACAGGTACTATGTAACGAAACGGTTTCTCTGCATTTGACCCATCCTAGTGTTAGGAGCAGTGGGCTGCCATTATGTACGGCGCCCGGGGAGCAGTTTTAGGGAACGGTGCCTTGCTCAGGGTCACCTCGGTAGCACTTGGTCTTTCCGGACTTGAGCTGGTGACCTTCCAGTTGCCAAGCCAAGTCCCTATGGACTTCGCCACCACCGCCCACGCATAAGCATGAATTCATAAGATGCCGTAGATGCCACATTAATTGTTACATAATTGGAAAATCTGTGTTTTTACCATCTTCTAATTTTTCATCAAAGATTTCGTCTTTCTTATGTCTTTCCTTCAACTTCACATATTTCATTTACAAGATCCAGCCAATTGAGTCTTTCTTTTAACCAATTTATTTTTATCTTTTACTCTTTTTCTGTTCTTCCTGATGGTTCTGATTATGATGAAACCTGAGGGATGTTTGAACAAAGACGAGTTGTCACTGTTCTGGAGATAATTCAATGTTTTTGTCTCGTTCTGTCAGTCTTGATCTGATTGAACCTCCCACGCCTCGTTAAAGGGTAAACATGAAAAGAGAGGAGCAATTTTGAGTGCCAGCAGAGCGACATTAAATATTCTGTCGCAGCCGGGACGCCGTGAACACTAAGGGAAAGATTTTATGTTTTATGCCCCCGTCACATCTGTCTAAAAATAACTGTAATTTTAGCACCAGCCCTAATATATTCCCAATTCAAATCTGGTTTCAGCATACAAATGAGACTTCAAATGACGCTTTATATATTAAAATAAGCCTTAAAAATGTATTCTGCAAGCGTACTCAATTAATGTACATTGTCCTCGGATAAATGGTTTCATCCATGAGATAAAGAGCTTCCATTGTTTCTTCTTAATTTCTGGGGAAAGGCTTTGCTCTAAATCCAGAAGCACATATCGGAATATAAGAGATGATCTTTGTAGGATTATGGAGATATAGTCATCAGGGATTTATGCCTTCATGTTAAGCCAAGAGAATATCAGTGGTCTTGATTGTAGTCCAATTTGTACCAGTTAGTCTGAGTTCTCTGATACAAGAAGGACATGTTTTATACTGTAAACATGAAATGTACCCGTGCTTAAATGTAAAATCTTTAATGAGGCATTAGGACTGTTTTAGGTTCGAAGAATATGCAAAGAATTGTAGGGGAATATTAAGAAATGTCCGAGATGTTAGTAGATTTACAACAAAAACTCACATTTACAGGAAAAATACTAGATTCATTTATTTGTACTGTATTATTTGATACTGTAGTTAAACTATCATACATTTACGTAAGTAAAGTTATATCGTCCCTCTGCAAAAAAGCCACTAGATTTCTAAATGTACTTCTTGTACATTTGTGACTTAAATATCATATTTTCTGAGTTTTTTTCTCATAAATGTAAGATCCATATGATCTCAGAAGGTACTCTAGGCTGTTCTTGTTTATATTTGATATTTTTATAGTAAATGTAATCTGAGAGTATATCCATTTTTTTCTATGGTCTAATCTTAGAAATTAGATTTTCGTGAGTTTTTTAACAGAATAACACAACCCTTCCCTTGGCCCTGAAAGGTATTTGTTTGACAGAAAATAGCCATTATTCAGTGATCCTCAAACCACAACATATTTTGTTTGTCATCCCGGAATCTTCCCCAGTCTCCAAGTTGTACTTACAACATCTTATAAAAAGTAATTTGTGGCCCCATAGATAGAGTATGTTGACACTCAGTTCTCAGGGTGGTTGTTCCAGTCATTAATAAGTCTCTGAAGCACAATATCTCTTTCTTTACTGCCAGTTGGCTGTGGCTCTATGCTGTCATCTAAACCCTAAACACATATCACCACTGTTTACCATCTGGTACGTACAAATGTTTACTCTAAAACTCGCCACGATAGAATGATCATCAGGAAAATATATTCACTCGATGCTGCCAAGAACTGGCTTACATTACGATGGCGTGCCCTAAAAACAAATCATTTTTAGACTTGTAAGCACAGCAGGTCTGGGGTTGGGGGATAAGTCGGGCCAACAACCACTAATCCAGACAGAAATGTCCCTACAAACATTGCAATGAGATTTAATACCGATATGCATGGTCCCCAGAGGATGAGTCCTACTGAATTGGTGTCCACCTGATTTAAACTAAGCATGCAACTATTTGATGGATTGCTATAAAAAATGTTTGCTGCAGAAATAGGCCTACACTTTTTCCCCTTTGGATACACTGTAACTAAAATGGTTCCCCAACTAATTTATCTTATGATACCTTAAACAAAGCAATGTTTGCAGCACCTCATTATATATAAGTGCACTACAATCTTTCCTCTTATTAGAGACGTGAGGAAGTCATTTGGGATGATAACAATAAAGCTAAAATGGAGTCTGAAAGTTAGCTAGATAAACTTTTGCTTAACACCTGTTTTCCTTTTCTGTTAATACTTCCATCTTGTAATCCTTGGGGTAGCATGATTCTCAGTTTTGTGCACGGCCCATGTACCATTCTCAGGTAAGAAATTAAGTTTGTTCACTACGTAATTTTATGAAAACATCAGCCTGAGATGCATTTTGTGTTGATTGCTAGTTAGCTATTGATAGCATGCTAACACGCTAAGCTAAGATAGCGAAACACGGCTAGCATTATGTATTTTAGATATAGAAATACGTAACGATTTCCAAATTAAATGATCTAAAAGCGACTAGACATATGATTTAAATGTTGTTCAGTTGTGGATTTACATTATTAATACATGAGATGTGATATAAACATAGATAGAATGCTTACATACTGATGTTAGCGTTTAGCCCATAGCCTCACTGAGCTGCTAGCATAGCTCATAGCTGTAGACCAAGACCTAAAGTGATTTCATCCAACAAGCCCCATTTTCAGCATAAATACTAATATCAATATTATCAGTGCGATAAATTGTTGAACAATATGCAATTGTTACTTCAAATTCTTATGTTTATAGCCTATACATATTTGTACTTTATCTTATTTTATTTACTCTTAAATGGACCAACTGTTACAAAACCCAATTTTCCACGAGGATAAGAAAACATTTCTGATTCTGATAACACGGTTGTATGTATCTTAATAATTTTTTTACATGAATATATATTTGTTTATAGCTTACTGTAGTACTATGTCTACAAATGTGCTTCTAACTTCTATCTCTTTGTGAGTTTTATTTGATTTACTGTAAAGAAATCCAAACTCCCCCAGGGGTAAGTGATTTCTGATTCTGATTATTATTCTGAAACATGTTTTCGATTTGTTTTTCAAAATTCAAGGATGTTTTATCAATTTTTTTTTCTCTCTCTTCATTTGTCTGTTGACAAAAACAGAAAATATAGAATAACACCAGTTGTATATTCTTTAAAAGGAATACCAAAATAAGAGTAAGGGGTAAAGCACTAGACGACCTAAATTAATAAGCCATACATTTAGTTTGTCATATTTATGTTATAATCAATCCTGCAGATAATCTTGGTTGTGGTTTTATTTCCCCTTTCACACACACACCTGCCCCCCATTCCTCTCCCTTTGCACCACTTGACACTTGCAGGGTAACAGATGGAGGTCGTGGCCGGGGTCGGTCAAACCAGAGGCAGCAGAGGAGATTTCTGTAACACTGGGGGTGAAGGGTACAACGAATAACCAGCTGCCCCTGTCTCATCCCGCCATGCTCACTTCCCTTCATCACGAGACCTTTTCTGTCTCCAGATATATATCACAGTTCCCCAGCGGGAGCTCTTCACACAGCAGCCAAAGTACCCCGAGTTCTCGTTATACAATCACAACTCCTGACAGCAATTATCCCACCCAGACAATGCTGATACATGTGAGTGGAAGTGTCTGGCTGAAGTGCACTAAAAGTAATCATCTCTTACTTTGTCCTTGCAGTAATTATCATTCACTTTCATATTTCTTTCTAATTAGGCCGTCTCCTTTTGCCCTTTAACTGTGGGAGAGCATCTGTATGGAGCCGAAGCTGAAAGCCAGACAGATGTTATGATGCCGGTACATTTACTGCATCAAGTATGTAAGTACTTCTTTGACAGACTTGCACTTTACTTGAGGATTTCCAGTTTATACTACTTTATACTTCTCCTCCACTATGTTTAGGACACAATTATTGTACTTTTAACTCCCCTAAATTGATTGAACACTCAGGGTAACCTTTGAAAACACAAAATATGGTTAAATATATGATGCGAAAGAGCCATTTTGCCTACTGTTCCTCTTTTTTCCATACAAAACACATGATATGCTTATATGAAAAGATGCAGTGCTGTACTTATCCTCCCATATTTTTACAAAGCTTCTACCTGCCCTGTGTATGTTTTGACTTAATTTACACGTTTAAAATGTAAACTCATGGTTATATGACTACTAATCTTCCCAAAGTATCTAAATGTGGCTGCTAATTGACATACTAAAACATTAATGCTCTTAAATCTTGAGATTAAAAAAACATTCTGCATACTGAGTATACTTTTGAAACTGATAGTTCATTTAGCTAATTGATAGTTCATTTAGCTAATTATTCTCCAGTACTTATTCTCCAGTACTTCAGAACCAGAATCAGAATACTTCCACTTAGTACACTTTTGAACTCAGGTATTTTAAGACCAAAGCGTTTCATCTTTTCTAAAGTAAAGTATCAAAGAAGTTCTTTCACCTCTGCTCAGTACATTTACTCAGATACAAGATAGTACATCTTCCACCTCTGTGTGATTCCCTGGTATGTGTTTCGGATAATACATTTTTTTGTATAAAAGCGTAGACAGGAGAAAAGGACGTCTGGTCAGACTCACCCTGAGTTGCGTCTGCGTCCTGTCACCTTGGAGAAAACGTGGCGAGCCTTGAATCACCTCCACTGTCACAGCTTTTTTTTGTCGATCAGCCTCCCTCCCTCTCTCCCGTTGTCTCACACGGTGGTCGAGAGCCTTTTCTCAGGGTACGGGGGAGCTGTGCGGGGCTCCGGCACTTTTTTCTGCGTGGGTTCGGAGGGTCTGAGGTGGGGGTACGGAGGAGGTTTGCGACCCCTGCGACCTTT